>JANTOQ010857556.1:0-18237 GCA_027564595.1 Bythotiara depressa | reverse complement strand
AGTTTCCTCAAAAATTAATTTACTAAATCAAGCCATTAGTAGTTTCCTCAAAAGTTACTTTATCGAGAGTTGTATATAATTATTTTCGTAAATCTGGTACCATTTGGAGGCAGATACGAATTTGAATAAGCATGTCTCTTAGCCTCGAAAACGGCACTTTGTGCAAAATTTAGACTTCTTACAAAATTACATTCACTGCATGGTTGTACTCAAAACAGTCACTTAAATACGAAAAGTTGATTATTTATTCAAAAAACGGACAGAAAATTTGAATTCTTTTTAATTCTTCTTACGAAAACGGAACAAGGCTGAAAATAAATGAAAAATTAACCAGGCAGATGTTAAAGACGGAAGTCTTTCTTGTTATATTTTGATGACAAATCCTTTTTATCTTATCTTACCAAGTTTCCAGTCTTCACAGTAAGTGTAAAATACATTTCTAAAAATCATACATTTCAATTTCAATTAAATTTTTGTGTGTGTCGTCCCATACGAAATAGCAGCTAGATTTAAATGATTGATTAACCTTGAAAAGTTAGGAGACAACCACAACGACAACTTTAACACAGACTACAGACCAATAGTAACCCACCATAACCCAAAGATCTGATGTGCTGTTAGAGAGAGCACCATCAATCAAAAATATCCTAAATAACCCCAATAACATGGTCAGGAACCAACCACTACAAGCTATAAAATAACAGTGCTATAATGACTAATTATTACTGTTTAAACTGTATATATCTATTATTTATTTGTTATGATAACAAGACACTAACGACTAACTCAACCCAATTAACATGGTCAGGAACCAACCACTACAAGCTACAAAATAATACACTAACGACTAATTATTACTGTTTAAACTGTATTTATTGTTATTTTATTTGTTATGATGATTATTCATCTGTAAATTTAGATCACATCAGGAACACATTATCTGATAACTGGTCCAAATGGTTGTGGGAAAAGTTCATTATTTCGCATTCTCAGTGGACTGTGGCCTGTTTATGGTGGAGAATTGTTTATACCATATCAAAAAGACATGTTTTACATTCCTCAAAGGTAATAATACTGTTGCTGCCACTTACTTCAAATGAAGGATAATTTGAGACTTTGCCAATTCCCCTTGAGTTCTGTTTAGCAAACCCTTATAAAACTGCCAGAGATAACTGTAACTTTTGTTACCTCAAAGTTCTTTTTTGGTTCGGTGGGATAACTGGTACATAGATTTTTATATCTTTAACGAACTACAATATTTAATGTTTTCTTCAAAATCACAAAAAGATAAGTTAAGATTTAGCCTTAAAACAATTTATATTGAACATTATACTTTATAAACTTATTAAAAAGTAATTAACGTTTAGAATACATGTTGTAATACATAATCAACATTTAAAATAGTTTTGCCTCAAACTCAACCATTCTGTCTCCATTCAATTACAAAACTCCATTGACAGGTATCTTAAATGTTGATTATATTATGTATTACAACTTGTATTCTAAACGTTCATTACTTTTTAATAAGTTTATAAAGAGTATAATGTACACCATTTTCTTTCTCCTTTGTTTTCATTAATCTTAACCACTCATAAATATCCACAACCCTATCAAAAGCTTTGTTGTTTGAATGTAGGGTAGGACTTAATAAGATAAATTAACTTTCATCAAGTCAAGCTTATTTAGTTTCCCATTGATGTTTCAAATTAAGCAACAGCATCTTGTAATTTTATGTATTTCTTGAGGGTTACCAAAACTCTTTTGTTTACCACCACCTTGAACCATGTGTAATTATTTGGCACAGAATCTCTTGTAAATCTCCTGGAATTTTGTCTTATACATCACCTTCTACAACTACACTTCCTTTTAGCTGCCTTATAACTATATTATAACTGTACTGTGTAAGCGTTAACTTGTTTTGAAGTATTATAGAAGTAAGTAAGAAGAGTAGTTTTAAATGTGGCAACAAAAGTGAAATTAACACTACAGGTATAACTATGTAGTTTCTAATAAAAGCCGCTTTGAAAATGGGTAATTTCTCCTTTAATTTACTTTTTATAATATACGTTCACTGTTATTATATACAGTGTTATTAATTTGTGATAAATTAACTCTAGTAATGAAACACCATTGTCAGCATTGTTTCTTTGTTTTTACAGACCTTATATGACACTGGGTACATTCCGAGATCAGGTCATTTATCCAGACTCTATCGGCGACATGAAAGTGAAAGGCTGGAAAGATGAAGATTTAGAAAATATCTTAGACTCTGTTTACTTGAAGTATGTGTTGGCTAGAGAAGGAGGTAAGAATTTTGTAATGTAGTTTCTAAATAGTGTACTAATTGTAATGTAAATATGAATTACTTTTTAGTTCACCTGAAGTGAAATTGCACTGAAAATGTGTTTCACATTATGTGAAATCACTGTAAAACAGTGTTTTGACAAAGGAAATCTTCATTTGTGGTAAGTGAAATCCCTGTAAAACAGTGTTTTGATGAAGAAAATCTTCATTTTTGCCACTTTTCCCTCCTTTTTATGTATTTTCTCCATTTTGTTAATTAATCAGTTAATTATAATTAACCTGTTAGAGAAGGAATCAAACCAATAGGAAATTTAGTATAACCAGGAGGTATGCTTATGCATTAAAGGGTTAAATTGTAAGATGGTAGTTGTCAATTAAGGATTACTCTGTCATGATCAGTTTCACTGTTATAGTTAAAAGTTGAAAAACCTGGTTTCTATCAGTTCTCAGAAAGCAGGTTTTCCAGGGTTTTAACTTTTTATAAATTTTGGAGACAGTATAATTAGCTATAATTATAGGGAATGTACATAGAAAGTGGAAAGAGTTTTGATAATGCTATCGGAAGTTGGAGCTCATGAAACATTTTGGATTTTGAGACAAGGTCTGGTTTCTCCAGAACAAAATATTTTTTAAAATAAATTGTATAAAACATTAATTAGGTCCAAATATCTAATCAAGAATTAAGGTGGTAAACTGGAAAGCAACCTTTATTTTTATATATCTGCAATCTTGGACTAAGTAATTGATACTGTTCAGGCTTATCTCTCTCTCTCTCTCTCTCTGTGTCTCTCTCTCTCTCTGTGAAATATTGAGAAGAAGAGAGCGAGACTTGCTTGTTTGTTTTCTATTTTGAGAAACGTTATTTCTTATTCTAATGTTGACGTGTTATTTGCTGACGTTTGCAGGATGGGATTGTGTCAATGATTGGATGGATGTCCTCTCAGGTGGAGAGAAGCAAAGGATGGGAATGGCAAGGATGTTTTACCATAAGTGAGGTTCATTTTGTTTATTTATTTTCTATACAGAGTGGCCAGCCTTCTGTAAATCAAGGAAAAGTCAGAGAAACATTTTTGCGCTCAACTATTCAAGGAAATGTCGGAGAATTTTGAGAAAATTGTCAAAAATCACAGTTAAAGTCAGAGAAATTTAAAATGATTAAAATTACAATATTCTTTCTTCACGTGGTTGAATATTTTATTGTCTTAACGGCTATATTGAATATATATTGTGCATTTTAACTGTACGTTGCATAGAAATGTTGCTTCAGCTATGGGCTGTCACAGTCAAAGCCATCATTTTAAATTTTCTTTTAAACCTACCTCATAACTTGAAGTCTGTTTTTCATGAAACTCTACAGAAGAATTGCCCTGATGTCACGTAACTTAAAGGAGAAGTTCGGTCAAAAATGAAACTTTTCAGGATTAAAGAGTTTTTAAATTTTTGAAAAAGCTATTTCCATTCATAAGACATTGTTAAAGTTGGCACATTTCTAGCATTTTTTGCTCTTAGCAACAATTCTAAGTATAACCTTTTAGGGAGAATGGCGCTAATGTCATCTATGATGTCATTTCTTCTAAGTGGAGAATTTCAAGAAAATGGAAGTTATGAGAAAAAAGTGGAGAGTTAAGGAAAACCATGCCCGCTTTTTCATATACCACGCCCATTTTTCCTAACTCTCCATTTATTTTCAATATTAAAATTTGGAGAGTTACAGGAACTGGTAACTCTCCGCTTATCTTTGTCATTAGGAAATGGAGAGTTACAGAAGTTGGAAACTCTCCATTTATTTTATGTTAACTTTATATTAATTGTTAAAATTACCAAATGGTGAACTTTCAAGATCAAGTCGAAATTCTTAAAAATCAAATAAGTGGAGAGTTAGGAAAAATGAGCATGGTATTTGAAAAAGTGGGCATAGTTTTCCTAACTCTCCACTTTTCCCCTGTAACTCTCCATTTTCTCGTAACTTTCCATTTCTCGTAACTCTCCACTTAGCCGGCCGGCCTGTATGATGTTATGAGAGGTGAAGAAAAACTGCTGACAAAATTTCTTTTTTAATCACTTTGCAACCGCTTCACAAAAAGTTATATTGGTAGAGGTTATCAAGAGGAGTCGGTATTGCAAATGTGAAGTTCATTGTGACTTCACAACACTAGTTCCAGACCTGAGATTTTTGCTAACAAATAACTCTTTGTTTAATAAGTTAAAAACCAAATGACCAATATTCACCAAAATCTATGCAATGATAGAGAAAGTCAGTTACCATCTAAAGTAAAAATAATTGATGTGGTAAATTATTGTAGTTACTAGTCTCAATCCCTTCATGTAGTCTCTAATTTGTTTGACTGTCAAAATACCGGCAAATTTTGAGGACCTGGAACTAGTAACTATGATACTTTAACACACATGTTATTTATTCTTTAGATGGTAACTGGTTTCCCCTATCATAAATTTTGGTGATTTTCAGTCATGTGGTTTTCAACTTATTAAACAAAGAGTTATTTGTTGTGAAGTCACAATTAACTTCACATTTGCAATACTGACTCCTGTTGTTAACCTCTACCAATATGCAAGGTTTCATAACTTATCGTGTAGCAGTTGCAAAGTTATTACAAAATACAATTTGTCAGCAGTTTGTCTTCTCCTCACATGACATCATAGCTGAAATTAGTGCCATTCTCCCTCAAAAATTAATACTTAGAATACTTAGAATTGTTGCTAAGGACAAGAATACTTAGAATTGTTACTAAGAACAAAAAATGTTATGAAAATGCCAATTTTAATATTGAATGTCTCAGGAACGGAGGAAAGAGCTTTTTCAAAAATTTCAAAAATGATGTGCCTCATTTGTGCCTCATTTGTGAAGCTCTTTAATCTTGAAAAGTTTCATTTTTGACTGAACTTCTCTTTTAATTCAGGAAGGGTCTGTTTTGCATAAAAATGACACAAATACTTGGTTAAGATGTCAAGTTTGTGATTACTCAAAGCTCCTGTGTGATACCTGTGTGATAAATATAAATAAATATTATTGGGTAATTGAGTCCAGTGGTAACACCTTTCCCCATACATGAAATAACTCACATATCATTGTAAACCAAATGATCTTTTTGGTTTGATTTCCTATACGTAGTGTATTCAACTATTACCTTTTCCTTGCTATCCCACATTTATTTTGAATCTGAGATTTTGTGAGAGTATAAATCTTCTTCTGTCTAACTTTTTCTCTTTCAAACTGAATTTCATAGGCCAAAATTTGCGTTGTTGGACGAATGTACCAGTGCTGTTAGTATCGATGTGGAAGGAGATATTTATACGTCTGCTAAAGACTTTGGCATCAGTCTATTAACTATAACACACAGACCATCATTGTGGTGAGTAGGCTTCTCAAACCACTCTTCTTTGCAGAGGCTTCAGGAACACAAGTTTAAAAAAGCTGACCCCATATAAATTTTAAGGAAAGTCGAGCCTCAGTGAAGAGGGTGATCTTAAAAATTGTAGTTTAATATTGTTTATTTATTTATTTATTTTATGAACTGTACTAGGTCTAAACATTTCGTAACTTTAAAAATCAACGTCTAAGTTAGTAGTACAGCCATTTACTATTTAATGCATAATGTCCCCTGGAATTAATTAAATTGTTACTAATTTCTTTGTTTTTTAAATTTTTCCAGGGGGTTAATTATGGGAAACATAAGGTTAAATAAATTTGGGAGAAACTGATAAGACGTCTAATTATATAGGTTTTCTGTATGAAGATTAATTTATTCAAGAGGTGCATCCTTGCATTAAAGGGTTTAAAGTGTGGATTTCCAGTTTAAATATTTTCTACAGAATGGAAAAAAATATACTTGTAAAGTTTTTCGTCATCAATATTCACTTGGAAACCTTTTGGTGGGATTAGAAAATGATAAGTAAACAAACATGGCTACTCTTAGTAACTTAAGTAAACAATTGTCTCTGCAGGAGAAAGCACCAAAAGAACAAGAACAGGAAACAAATGTTTGAAATGTTTATTTTGTTTGTTTGTTTTCGAACATTAAAAAAATATTTAAGAAAACCATAATATCTGAAGTGAGTAAGGATCATAATTTCTGTATAAGAAATGTTCAATTGCTGAAAGTGAGTAAAGATCATAATTTCTGTATAAGAAATATTCAATTGCTGAAAGTGAGAAGTTTTGTTTAGCATTTTAACAACAGCGACAAATGTGGAATATGCTGCTTTAGGTTCAGTTTCAGTAAATAGAACTTACAATCCCTTTACCCAAATGTTAACTTAATAAATGTACTTCTAAATTTCTCTGATCCAACTCAGGGTTGCCACCAGTCCTGGAAAGTCCTGGGATTTGAAAATAGTCCTGGAATTTTGTTGAAATTTGGAAAGAATCCTGGAAAAGTACCGGGATTTGTTATTTTTACCATAAATAATAAAATATATGATTAGCTGAGTTTTCTATCAAATGACAGACATGAAGTAGGAGATAGTATGATTTACTCTGTTTTTTATGACTATGTTGATGGCAGTACATTTTCTCTGTAGATAACTTCAAAATTTTCGTGATGCTTTAAATGTCCTGGAATTTTATAAAAAATATCCAAAAAAGTCCAGGAATTTATTCTGTAAAAGTCCTGGCAAAAATGTTCTGCAAAGTCCTGGAATTTGAGTTCATTTTTTTGGTGACAACCCTGCATCTGCTGTCATGCTAAGTTTTGAAAAATTGTTTGGTTTCATTGAAAGTGGTGTTTTTAATAACATTTAATCAATCAATCAATTATCCTGAAATGATTGAATTTGATTGGTTGTTTAAATTTTGTTTGGTCAGAAAATGAGAAAAAGGTCCATCTTGTTCAATTATCGATGAAGCATTTGATGGAAGACCATAGACAAACCTTTAAGATCTATTTTCAACTTTCTTGTTATTACACCTGATGACAACCTCCTACCCCAAGTCTCCTCAAAAATGATAATTTTGTACTTTAATAATTCATTTTCCATGTATCGTTTTTTATATAAAAGCAACCCATTTAAAACATCAATCACCTTCAGTGAGGTTTGGATAGTTTTTCAAATTTCTGCTTCATTTTAGAGGCAATTGTTTTATATAAAAGCAAACATCTAAAAATTTCAAAATCTCTGTACTAAGAAATGGCGACAACCCTGGTTGTCTGTCTAACAAGGACATCAACTAATATTAAGGAACCAAAGGTACCATCTAGCATACCACTATCTTCAACATCATCACTGCAAACGCAGCCTCATTAAAACCAAAGGAATTATCTAGCATACCACTCTCTTCAACATCATCAATCAAAGGTCAGCCTCACTAAAACCAAAGGAACTATCTAGCATACCACCAAATAAAAAATGATATCAAAGCCTACCAAAATATAGTATGTGCTCTTATTAATTTACACGTTAAAAAGAGGGGGAGGCAAAATAAGACTAAAAATAATAAGGAAGAAATTTACGCAGCAGAGGAGTGTACTAAGGCATAAAATATCTTGCAAAGAGGGATAAAAATCTATTAAAAATGTTAAGATCAATAAATAAAAGAAGAAAAAAGAAAAAAACCCGATAAAACCACTAAGGGATGGAAACATGATCATAATAAGTATATAAATAGATACAAATATTTAGCCAAACCTTTTGTAAAAGCCATCTGTTCAAAATGAAAACCTCTATATATACAATTTTCCATAGTTCTTCATTCAGTTTTTCATACTGTATAAAAGGAACCATCTGTCTATAGTGACCAGGTTTTCTTGCTCCTCAAGGTGGTTATTATCCAAGCGTTCTGTTCAGAAACCGAATTAATAGGTTTTCTTGCTGCTCTAGGTGGTTATTATCCAAGCGTTCTGTTCAGCAACCGAATTAATAGGTTTTCTTGCTCCTCAAGGTGGTTATTATCCAAGCGTTCTGTTCAGCAACCGAATCAATAGGTTTTCTTGCTGTTCAAGGTGGTTATT
Source organism: Bythotiara depressa (assembly GCA_027564595.1). NCBI lineage: Eukaryota > Metazoa > Cnidaria > Hydrozoa > Anthoathecata > Bythotiaridae > Bythotiara > Bythotiara depressa. Next base: position 9,967 of record JANTOQ010857556.1, on the reverse strand, counting down.
ATCCAAGCGTTCTGTTCAGCAACCGAATTAATAGGTTTTCTTGCTGCTCAAGGTGGTTATTATCCAAGCGTTCTGTTCAGCAACCGAATTAATAGGTTTTCTTGCTCTTCAAGGTGGTTATTATCCAAGCGTTCTGTTCAGCAACCGAATTAATAGACCTTTCCAGAATTTGATGAAAATTTGAAGTTTATTTTTTTAATAGATTCAGATTCCCCGTCAAAAAAATATGCCTATGCTGAAGATTTCAAAGCCACACGGTTGCAATCAGGAGGCTTGTTTTCGCTACACTGCGCCAACGGCCACAGCCTTCTTAATTTCAAACTTTGCATGTCTCGCCTCGTATTCATGCGAAAAATTCATATTTTTGCATGAACGCGAGGCAAGACATGGTGCGAAATTAAGAAGGCTTTGACCATTGACGTAGTGTAGCGAAACAACACAGTCACCTAAAAAAATGACTATTAGTTACAAATGACTATTATAGTCATTTTATTTTGCGCGAAATGGCTATGAACATAATGCATGTGCGTGAATGATGCCGGGGAGTACGTCCTATATCCTTTTTTTTTTGTCACTCGCGTGTAAAACGAGCTCCAAGTCCCTTCCACGTGAATATTTTTTCATAAAAAACATGGCTCGAAGCGTCTTTCTTTCTTTTACAAATTCTTCTGCAAGCCTGCTTGCAATCTAGCTTCAAAATAATAAAACGTGACGTGGAAAAATATCATTCTTTTTAGGAAATTTCATAGTCATTTATTACAGTTTGATGGGCAGGGTGGTTGGAAGGTGGAAGAGATGAATTCATCTGCTCGACTGTCATTGCGTGAAGAAAAAGAACGATTAGAAACACAGTTGGCTGGTGTACCGAAAGCACAAGAACGTTTTCAAGAATTATGCAGTATACTAGGAGAGAGTGAAAGCTAATCTTAGAATGATCTTGGCGAAGAGAAAAGTAAACATCGTGAGGGACTCGCCTTTCCAGTGACAACATCCCTATGGTGTAACTTTTATACGGTGTAGCTACAGTAGCACTGTACTTGAAACAGTGGATCCCATTTACCAGTGCTTCTGAGCAAAATTGGTCACGTCATCCGTCATTTGTTTGGAATATGTCATTTGTTTGGAAATTAGAAATTACTTACAATGTCTAACCCTTTAATGCATAGTGTCCCGGGTAAGAATTAAATCATTGTCATTTCTTTGCTATTTTGTCTTTTTCCAGGGGGTCAATTATTGGAAATATAATGTTAAATATATTTGGTAAAAGCTGATTAGACCCCCCCCTGGTTCCTCATAAGATTATAAAGGTTTTCAATAGGAAGTTTAATATAACCAGGAGGTATGCTTAGGCATTAAAGAGTTAATAAAATTTTCTCCGTACAGGAAAACAAGTTTTTCAACTTACATTTTTCTGTGATTTTATTGACTATGGGCTGGCTTACACGAGATCCAATATGAACTCAAAACCTTTGCGAATATCATATTCGGTAAATAAACAACTACGCATGTGCAGAAGGAATTTCAAACTGGTATGCGTGATTTCATATTGGGTATCATGCATATAGGGCCTTAATTAAAAACCTTGGTTGCCATGGAACACATTAGCCAATAACAATTTATATGTTTACAGGGTGCACACACAGCCTGGAAATCAGGGAATTATCAGGGAATTTTAAAATGGCGTACGAAATCAGGGAAATATCAGGGAATTTTGAGAATATTAATATATTTTGTATCCTTTGATTTATTGTTGTATTTCTGGGTTTCTTGATAATAAGTTTTTCTTTCTTTTAGAGAACAAAGTTGTAGTAATTGAAAGTAGTAGCAAGATAAAACACGATTATAAAAAATATCAGAGAATCTTTTAAATTTCATCCTGGGAAACCTGGAATTATCAGGGAATTTTATTTTCAGAAGTAAGTGAGCACCCTGGTTTAGTTATATATTCAAATTTATGTAGGTATCGTTAAGATCTTTTCAGAAACTGCGTAAAAAATGTTTTTATTTGTTACAAAATTGGAATATGCCTCTTCGCTTTCTGAGAAAATTGTAATACAATAAAAGGACAAATTCTGTTGTTGACGACGTTTCGAGTGTTCAAATGTCCATTATTATTACAGATTAAACATATATTTATATAACAAGAAACGCTCAATCATGTCGTCAACAAACGGATTTGTCGCAGAACTTGTGGTTTAATTTTAGTAAAGTTTTAATTTAATTTAATTTAATTTTTAATTATTTAATTTAATTTCTCATCAAAAATACGTATATATTGAGACTTGCAAATCCATACGGAAAAAAAGAACAATTTTTAGGTGTTTGCAGTTTTTGGAATGTTTACAGTGTTTGGAAATATTTGTTTGTTTGATAGAGGGATCAATAGACCTTTCCCGAGTGTCATGAAGATTTGAAGTTAAATTTAAAAAAAATGCCTATGCTGAAAATGACATGACACGTGCGAAATTAAAAAGGCTTTGAACGTTAGAGTAGTGGTAGCGAAAACAACCATTCTGTTCTATGTATGTCATTTCAATTCTGTTCTATGTATGTCATTTCAATTCTGTTCTATGTATGTCATTTCCATTCTGTTCTATGTATGTCATTTCCATTCTGTTCTATGCATGTCATTTCCATTATGTTCTATGTATGTCATTTCAATTCGCAGCATATGTATATTTTTAACGAGTTTTGTATAAAAATAAACTTTCATGAGATTCGGGAAATGCCTAATGTCTATTAGTTTATTACCTGTCGGAATAAATATATATTATATATATTAAAATCTTTTAACCGGATGGAGACACGTAAGAGCTGAAATATCGTTTTAACTTTATTTTTACTAACACACGCATTTTACTTACTGATTCTATGTTGGAAATATATATATATGTGAGGTAATTATTATTATTATTATTTTTATATTCTTTAATCTATTAATGCGTTTTGTAGTACAATACTACAATCTTATATTTTTATGTGGTTTTAAGGTATCACTTATTCTTAGCTTTCTTTTCCTTAAAATATCTAGACAGTGTTAGCAGAAAACCTAAAAAAGATTGAGATAGGGCGCCAAGGTAACGAAAAGTATGTTCCAATAGTGATGAGTCTATCCTAATGCATAAACAAAATAAATAAAAATACTTTTTCAATGTACCAAATGATTTGGTAATAACACTAAAAATACTGCTGTCTTGCAGTACAGATGGAAGGCAGGGTCACTTCGTTTTCCTGAGAATGGGGGGAGGGCTATAAAGAGGGGATATGACGTCATAAAACAAGCACTCCAGTCAGTAAAATACTTGCAATTTTTTTTGGTATTTTACGAAAACTCACGAGCTGTTATGACCGTATCCGGTTTTCCATCGACTCCTAATTTAATTTTTTTTTTTTTTTACACCTTATATTTGCAAAATACATTGTTTTGATTGGCTGCAAGACAATACTTATTTGTTTTGATAGAAAAATAAATATGAGATTTTTATTTGCAATGGATTTCAGATTCGATATCTGCAAGAATCTAACTTTTCCAAATTTGTGTCACAGAAGGCATATGTTTTATTTATTCTATTGATGTTATAGAAACCTCGATATCAATTTCGAATTTCTCATCAAAACACCAAATATAAGTGTATCGAGTTGCAATGAAATTATTTTCTGAAAAAGGTTCTGCATGAGAATGAGGCGAGATGCGACGTTTGAGATTATGAAGGCTCCGACTGTGAATATCACCCCCGCCTCCCCTCATCAAAAAAGGGGGACAGCGCCGGGGATGCGGTCACGTGAATATTTTATAACAAAAAAATCCTGCAACTTATCTTTAGGTGAGAATAATATAGCCTCGTTCTCATGCAAAACCTAATACCTTCGAATGTTGTACTGTACTGATAAACAAAACATTTCAAGAAAGTCTCTCATAAATAAATAAATACATAAGATGTTTCTGAAGAGAAATTTGAACTTGAAATCGATTTCCAATGAAAGTTAAACATTTGAAAATATATTTATGTGTGAAGGTTAACTTTGTATCTTGCTTAGTATTTTAACCCTTTAATGCATAGCCTCCGTAAAAGAATCAAATCATTGGTCATTTCTTTGCTATTTTGCTTTTTCCACGGGGTAAATTATTGGAGATCTAATGTAAAATATATTTGGTAAAAAGCAGATAAGACCCCATGATTTCTCATAAAATTATAAAGATTTCCAATGAGAAGTTTATTTTAACCAGGAGGTATGCGAACCCATGGATACCACTCTAGCACTCTAAGAACCCATTGTGTTAAGTTGGGTTTCTTGAGTACCTTGTTTGCGCGTATCATATATTTCGTACTGTTAAACTATGTAGGTAATGAAAGAAACAATGAGCCTTTCCCGAAATTAATTTATGTGACGTCACTCAAACGTTTCGTTTGATTTTTATAAGAAACTGAATTCAGAATCGATTTTTCTGTCTTAAAGTTGTATGTAAGTTCAAGATTTTAAAATCATACCATTCTAGAAATAATTTTTTTTTTAATTGCATGGAAACGTCGTCGTAATTACTTGGAATTTTCAACAAAGAAATGTTTGTAGATAATGTTTGTGTCGTGTTTAGTTTTTAAATTTCTGGAAAGGTCTATTTAAAAGTTGAATGTATAAAAGGGAAGCTGAAGTTTGTAAATGCTGGGTAAGTCCCCCTGGTTGGTCATAAATTGATGAAGGATTCTAATGGGAGGTTCGCAATACCCAGGAGTTAAAGGTTGTCTTAAAATCAACGGCTTTTTTATTTATAGTTAGAAGTTATGTCTTATTGAAATGATATTGTTTTTATTTATTTTTTATTACTCCACAACATATTTGCACAAGCGGCTAAATTTGTCCCTTACCAAACTAATGGTCCGTTTTCCCCTTTATAGTTTGCCAAAGTGTTAAGTCACTGAAAATAGCGGGGGAATTGAGGACAAGGTTACCTGGCTATCCATGGTTCCCTAATTGTATCACGTGTTCAGAAAATCTCAACTGCCACTGTAACGGTACAAATGTCATGTCTTCGGATGCTCATTGAATCTAGTGCGTGATTTGGCTTACTATAAACAAACAAATCGTGTGTTTGTAGGTTTTTTATTTAGAAAATAGCTACCTCAGGTTCGACTTCCTAGTTGAAAAATTAGAAAAATACAAAATTTAACGCCATGACTATAACAGAAATGGTTTAGTTGTTTTAAAGTGCTTAAACACAAGATGGCTGTGACCGTAACAATTTGTAGATGGGTCAAAACCTTAGTTTTATGGATTTTAAAATGCCGTAAAATCATTTCTGCTTAGGGTATGGAAATGAAACTTTGTTTTCCCGCTTATTTGTTGACGAAAAATTTGAATTCGAAAAAGCAACTTAAAATGGTAGCTTCTTAGCGCGATACATTTACAAACTGCCACATCCAAAAATCTTTCATAAAGAAACAAATTTTATATTAATGCGGCCATCAGAAATCATGTTACAGCTATCTATAAATACGGTTTTTCTCAAAATTTATGTACATGCAGTCACGAATAAACCTAATTTCTTTAAAGGAATTTCTTGACATACTGTTTTATGGAAATATTTATGTCCAATTATTACATACGATTTACCATAGTCATAGTCTTATGACTATGGATTTACTAAAAGGTGAAAATATCAACAGTGTGATAAAAGAAATTATGTGAATGAATTAGCGTTGTTCAAAATTAGAAATTCATTGTTTTGAGAAAAACACGTTTAAACTTTGAAAAACTGAAACTTCCGCATTATGTTACGTAAAGGTTTTACCCATTCGTTTTAATCCCAAAGGGCCAATTTACCAAAAGTTCCTAAATGTTAAGTCTAGATCAAGAAATTCCTTTGTATATAAAAACTTACTTACTCTTTACTTATGGCACTCTATTTCACCTAACTCATTTTCTGATTATTTTGGCTGCTAAACGGTCCCCTTAAGGCCGATTTCCATTACTGCGCCTTTGCCCGCGGGGGCGGAGCGAACTTTTTTGCGCATGCTCAAATTGCTTTTGCGCGACCGTCCGCCATTGAAGTTGAGAATTTTCAACTTTTCCCGCTCGTGTCCGCGCGGGCAACACTGCAGTAATGGAAATCGGCCTTTAGCCTAGATGAACGGTTACGGGTAAAAATAACTGGCATATTTCTACCTTAAGCGTCACTAAAACGGGTTACAACCCGTTGCTAAGGAACGTTACGAGTCACCATTTATCTTTGAAGAACAAACTGGCGAATTTCTTGAGAAAATGGATTAAAACACCAGAATCGATTATTACGTACCGTAGCTTTGAAAATGGCCAGAAAGATTGAAAACAAAACTTTCTCAAACAAGTGAAGAAGCTGCAATAATTATACTTTCATGCTAAGACTTTTCAGATTTATTTAATTTTTATCGGTGAATTCGAATATGAAATCCATTTTATTCTAAAAATAAATTGTAACAGTTTTGTTATTTTTGATGACGTCATTTCTGTAAAAGAGTATTCATATAAAGAAAGATGAATTGATTTCTACTTTTTATTGCAGCGATATTTTTCAGGCAGCCCCGGAAACCATTTTAGAGCATATTTACTACCCCTAATCATAACATTTTTTTAAAGATGAAGCGTTTTTTTCACTTAAATCATGAAAAAAAATTGTTTTAACTTAATGTCCATTTTCACACACCTACGCACACCCTAAAACTAAAGTTTAAAACTCAAATTGCTTCAAATTATGTCTAACCAAGGATATATAAGAGCTTCGCTATCCTTATATATCCTTGGTCTAACAAGTGTGTAAAACGAGTTTTATTAGTCAAAATAATTTGACGCAAATACCAGGAATTCTAAAATTGTGAACTGGCGGAAAAACAGCCCTAATCGGTGAATTCCCTGTTTTTGTGTTTGGCGAAATAAGGGCCGGCGAATAATTAGGAGGTATGCTGATGCATGGGTTTAAGTTTAGTATAATAACTTTTGAACGTTTTTGTTTACATGCAACTATTTAAAATAAAATGCTTTTCAACGCAAGGTATATAGTCTACCATTCCCCCAATGCAAGGTTGTGTTGAGAATAGGCTCCTAGAATCGTTGGTGGCAGCTCTCACAAGAGGATGACTAACACTGATACATTCATGTGTCTAACTGCATGAGGGGTGGAAAAATACCAACTACCTATAGAAAAGAGTTCATAATATTTGGGTATGGCTGAAAAATCATAGAAAAGGTACGTAAAGAGGGGGATCGGTAATAAAAAGAGGAACTTGGATAGTAGCACATTCTATATCTTTGCGCTAGAGTCGCGAAGCTTATATAAATTTGTTAACTACCATGTTAAGAAATTTGTTAACTACTATGTTAAGAACATGTCTTGGTAAAAATTTGTTTTTTGCTTACGTCATCGCAAAAATGAGCATCGGTGGCCGATTTTCAAAAAATTTACCAACTTTCTTTAAACTGCAATAATATTTTGATGTGGGTTTGTATAAGCCTGAAAAATAGTTTTAAATGTCTCGTCAATATTTGCATGATATTATCATTCAACCCGAAGAACTTCATATTGCTATGGCCTAGTTACGTACTATTGGAGGAAGTGGACTCAATTTGAGTTGGGATCAAGCTAGTATTTTTAGAAAGTGGACAACACGACAAATATTAGATAGTGGTCATGTCAAACGAGGAATCACAGCTCATTGTATTAAATTACAATCCATTCTTTGACTTTACAACAAGGCATTTTTCGCAAAAAATCCCGACATTTATCGGGAGTGCGTAGATGCATCAAATCTTCTAAACTTCACGTGTGAATTTTTTAAGTAAGTCTTTGCCTTTAACCAAGTTTGAATATTGAAGATTGATTGAAGATTGAAGATTGATTCATAATAATATGAAATAGCTGTTTGATATTTTGCTGGAATAGAAAATTTATTATTAATTATTATAGATTTCTTCCACAACCCTGATTTTATGTAAATCTTTTTTGAAGAATTTCGTCTTATACTTCTTCGTTCACGATAAACAAAATTACACTAGATTGATGCTTCTATATCTGGCGAAAATGAAAGAATTGGATAATTTGAATCCAACCATATACCTTATTATAGGAAATTAACGAAGCACTTTATTAACGCGAATTTTTAAAATTCGTGTTAATTTAATATACTTTAATTTAGTGTATCCTTAATTTCCAACACGTACATTGTGTTTATCGTTAACTTAAAACAAGTTTTTAAAAGTTTGGTTTTTATTTAAATATATATTAATTTTACTACCCAAAAAATCTTGAAAAAAATTATTTGTCTTATTCTTCCTTTCCATCATCATCTTATTTATTTATTTATTTATTTATTTATTTATTTATTTATTTATTACGAATATTTACACAGGATAAAACACTTCAGTGTATAAAACACTGTTATAAATATGTGTCCATCTTCCGATGTTACATCAATTACATGTTCATTTTCTATAACATCTTTCAAAATTTTCTGCTTCTCGTTTTTGTGTGCATCGCAGTCATTGATAGGAAATTCGACAGACTTGACTTTTGTAGTTATTTGCATTTTTCAATTGACCATCCATCGTTCATTTAATTACAAACAAATAAATGGTTGACATATTCACGTTCATTTAATTAACTTTTTTTTTAAACAACAGCCATCCGCGTTAATTAGCGCTTCGTTATTTTAGTGCTTCGTTAATTTCCTATAATAAAATAATAAAAACTAAGATTCGCCTTCTTGTGCGATAGGTATATCTTTTGTTATAATTGTGAAATCTTAACATAAATCTATATAAAGAGCGGAAGACTTATTTAATGCCAACTTTGTTTATTTCTGTTTTGTATCTCGTTTTGTTCTGTCAACGGTACTGTAGCAGTTGCAATGTAGTAATTTTGTTGTGGTCGTCGTAAAGTCAAGTTGGTTTTTGTGCAAGGAAAATAGTGAGTATTCTTCGTATGTTTTGAGCATGTTTTGTGTCTTATTTGGAACGTTAGAAATGAGTTTAGTTTATTTGTATTTTAGCCTCGAACACCCTTGCGTTTAAGTATATCTTTGTCTAGCGGCCAAGTCTGAACCAACTAGTCCCTCAAATTATCAATCGCTTTAATTTGTGCGTGAGCAATTTATATCTAACCGATCTGTGTTAAAACGACTTTGTCCACACGATTTATGTCTGTGTCAAAACATTCGTGTCTAACTGATTTATGTTTGTGTTTAATAGAATAAAATATACAGTCAACTAAATTTGTCTTTTAGTTTAATCGAGGTCAGAACAACAAACTTTATGGTAAACTTCAGGAAGATTTGGCTCCATCGCTTCCCGCATTTCACGCGATACGTTCACAGGTGCACATGTTCATGTTACGTATTGGAAAGTAATCATACAACGCAAGAATAAATGTCATTCGCGCATATCAGCATCTCGGTTCTACCACAAATCTGCATCCTAGCGTGTCTGAAGCTCTCGAGAAATTCGTATGTAAACTCTATGATCCCAAAACAAAGTTATCGTACGTGAGGTGGATGCTGTTTAAATAGAAACAAGCCCATTCAGAAACCCTACCACCAACTAGAGCAGCATTATTGCAAGCCAGCTCACGCGCCCATTTCCAATACCGGATCTGAACGAATAATTAAATCCATATCCAACATATCGCTCTCCATATTGGATAACAGATGGGTTGTGGAGGATGGTTGCTACACCGCCCGAATGACGACAAAACTCCCCCACACCTGAGACTATTATTAATTTAATAAAATGTAAACTGCAAGCCATCTAATTGTAATATATATATTATATATATCCCACCTTCCATTGGACTACCCGTAACGACAAAAATTGTCTTTTGGAGCCTGGTTTTGCTCCTGTGATATTTTCAGAATTTACATTCCTTCATCAGTCAGACCAGTGCTGGCTAACGACACAGGAACACTGGGTATGCTCAGAGCTATACATCTCAACATGGAGAGCA
>JANTOQ010856445.1:2720-18253 GCA_027564595.1 Bythotiara depressa | reverse complement strand
TATTACATATTCTGTCGCCGAAACAAATGCTGGGCCCCCCTGAAATGTGAATACAAAAGTATTATGCTGAATATATCTAATAACTGCCACATCTGGGATTTCCAACAGGTAAATCAAACAGACAGTGTGCAATAGGTCAGTTTCATAACCGTTAACCAGGTTTCTTTTGCTTAACTACAGCATATTTATATGATTCTCCCTCATAATGCAGGAAATAGTTATTTTCTGGTTTTATTAAAACATTTATAGTACGTATATAAAATTTCAGCTAAATTAAAAAGGTTTTATTATAATATTGATTGAATTATGAGGAAGTGACAACCAGTCCCAATTTTGATTAAAAGTAACATTTATACTATATACTATACTATAGAGACATTTTTATAGCCAACCTTCTTTCATGTGTTCATTTTATTAATCATTTTTACATGCTTTATAAAATGTTTTACAAGTGCCATTTACATAATAATCAGGACAGTAAAGAATATGAATGAAATTAAGTTTTTTCTTAACTTCTGCTAAGCATGTGGAAACAAATCTAATACATCTTAATTTGAAGGACAAAAAATCAGTCACCTTTAAAATGGTGTTCTATTATTTTTATAGCTGTGAGAATCAGACAAGGTCATAGATCATCGTTTAATGTACATTTTAGAGGCTTAGAAATTGAACTAGGGGTGTAGATCATCGTTTAACTCTTAGACTCTGGAGCATTTTTTTTTAATTTGGAAATTTTCCCACCTGTTTCGCTGCACAGCAGCAAATCCACACTAACGTAGATTATAATGGACTAACTCCAATTTCCTGAAGACTTTACGGAAGGGACCAAAAAGTTGTATAACGCGTAATAGAGGAGTGGAAGGAAAAGTCTAAGAAAAAATGTTTTATCATCGGTTTGACATAGTTAAAGTCTTTTAGACTTGCTAAATAAAATGTACTAACCCAATTAAATCAAAGCTATTTTCAAATAACCAGTCTGAAACTTGTATAATGTCCTGGCCCCATATGCACACCATCATAGATGATTAACCACCAGAAAGTAACAAACGACCATATGGATATATTAATACATAATATAGTGGAGGGAAAGGGAAAGTCTAAGAAAAACATTTTATCATCGGTTTGATGTAGTTGTGGGAACTTTCTCTTTTAGACTTGCTAAACAAAAGATACTTATCCAACCTTGTAGATGTGTTTCCAATTAGAACAGCACATAAAATAAAATAAGGTACAAAATATACTGCAAACTAATAGACAGTATTATAAAAGAGAATTTTATGTAACCATGTCAAACTTAAGTTAAAACGTATATGTTTGTCTATCCTTCCCATAATAAATTCTGCATCACCCCGTCATAGAAAATATGTGCATATTGTTATAGTTTTTGTTTTAGCTGCAACCCCTTCCCTATCTACTGTGTATGTACTTTATGAATAGTCGCCATTACAACACACATTTCATGTTTAAAAAAGTTTTTTCTGACCAAATTGATGACATAAGCATCTCATCTCATCTCAGTCGTCTGTTAGGACGCACCAATGAAAAAATGACATAGAAATGGGCGCCAATTAGCCGCTATTCTTGTCAACATTTTCTTAGACAACATCATAAAAGGTCATTGTTAGGTGAATTTGAAGGGATTTCACCCTTATTTTATAAACATTATGTAGACAATGTTATTGCTCTTTTCTTGATGTGTTTGTTGAAAATTCAGGACAAAAAACTTTTACTGGGTTATTAACCAACTATCTCAGTTTCATTAGTATGTCTTGCAAAATCTGCCTAGTGAAGTATTTGGTGCATCAGTTGTTTAGAATAAATTACTCTTGGAAGGGATTTGATGAAGATCTTTTAAGAAGGTTTTCATTTTCTTAAAACAAATTCTTATCCTGGGCATTTAATTAGTAAGTTTACTTGAAACTATACATTCTTAAGAAACCTGTTCCCTAATCTGAACAAAAACAAAATCCACAGATGAAAGGTTCTTCAATTTGCTCATTGTTGTATAAAAGTACACGCAACAAACTTATAAGAAAATATTATCAGGAAGGTGTTGAAATCAAGTTAGTTACTCAAAATCAAATCCCTGTTTGGTACCAAAGACAGGTTACCTAATTCTTTGCAATCCTCTGTGATTTATAAGTTGATCTGTGCTAGTTGTAATTCCAGTTATATTGGTAAAACTGTTGGACACATGCCAGACAGGATTAATATAAAGAACAATTGGTATTGAATGAAAGTCACACAAACATTTGAGTGAAAGTGAATCTTGTAAGGAAGCCTGCTCTAATGATTGTCTTTCTATATTAGACATGACACAAATACACATGCATTACCAAGTAAAGATAAAAGAGGGTTTGTATATATGGTGGGAACAGCACCCTCTCAACAAACAATTGTACTACTTAGGAGCAACATTCTCATTATTTTGTTGACTTAGGTTTCTATTTTGATAATTGTACATATATTTTATTACACTAGTTGATGCTAATGACCTACTATTTTATTTTAGCCTAGTCATTTGTGTGTTATTTAATTTTTAAGAAAGTCAATATCTTGTAAAGCATCGTGTATTTTAGCTGTGTAACATTGTGAATAAAAGGTTTTTAACTTGCAAAATTAGTTTGTTAAGATTGATGTCAATCGAAACATGTCACTGAAATTTAAAAATGTTTGTTTTATTTATAAGTTTAAGTTGTATATTAATATGCATGATTGTAAGATGAAAAATTGGCTTTTTTTTAGGTCATTTGCACTTTTTTGTCATGTAAATATTTTTTGCTAAATGTCAATAAGGAAACACATTTATAAAACAGTCTATTTAATATATTTAACAACATAGCTTGAGCAGTACCCCAAGTTAGTAGACCATAAGTGATGTGAGATTGTATAAAACTAAGTATATTCTTCATAGAGTATTGCTGTTAAGAGCATGTTTAAGCTTGCCAACTATTCCAATATCTTGTCAAATTCTAGAGTAAACACAAGAAATATTTCTGTCAATATAAACTCCTCAATATTTTATATATTGTTTTTGCTCTAACATTTGGAATTGTTATCATGATTACTTTTTGGAATGGTGTAGTTAGATATATATAAGTGATAAGTTCTCCATGTAGAATATGATATGAAAGATGAATAAGATGATTACATCATAAACATTAGTGCATCAGTGACTTTTATTATTATTTTACTTAATTAAACTTGTTTAGAAATGGAGTAACATAGAATTTCCAATAGCTTTGTACATATTTTATTGTATATAACTTATCTTAATGTCTACTCATTTTAATCATGCACTGATGATGGATATTATTCCGAAAAGCTGATGCTTAATAAATAAATAATTTTTCAAATGTATTTTATCTTATTAATTTAGTTAGAATTTCATTGTTTACAATTAGCCAATTAAGTGTTAATTTAATATGGACAGTAGTTTAGAGTGTTAAAGTTTTAATTTTGTAGAATAAGCAGTATCATCTTAAATAAATGCATTTCTGAGCCTTACATTCCCCATGACAGCAAGCCAGTTTTTAACAATTCTTTTCTTGACAATTTTGAAACTCTTTTTTGCTTCTAAATTATAGCAAGTGAATGTAGTAAAATTTTCTCTTCTACAGCTATATCTGTTGTATCACATTGCATTACAGATTAGTAATTTAGAACAAGAAACTATGGAACATTATATGGGTTTACCTTTGGCACTTATTGTGGCTTGTGGCATATTTAGCATTCATTGCAATCAAGGTATAACTTATTCGTACTAATATTATCTTGTAGTTGTTATATAGCATTTATCATATACTCATTGTAGAACAATTTTCCACTCAAAAGAAATATTCTTTAATAATTTTAATTGCTATTCATGTTTTTTGTGCAAATGCTTACTATTCCTTCATATGTTAGTCATTTTATTTTATTTGTTCTAGACTTGAACTGTATTAAAAATCCAGTATTAAATATGCAGACGCTCAGTAAAGAATTACATGCGTTGACTATTATTTTCAACCAGAACCAAAAACAATGAAAAACATTAGCACATCAGTTTTATGTGAGGATATAAAGAACACCCATATCTCACTTTTTTGGTGAAGAAACATCATCCCAGATCTACGCTTTCATATAGATACACTAAACAGAAATTGAACTTAGTGGTGCCTTACTGGGTCATTTTTGCACCAATATGAGTCTGTATTTGTAATAATATATTTATCTGTTTTAGTGTTTACTATCCGTTTGGTCAGTCCGGTTGCAAATGATACAGCAATTGGAATAAAAGGAGCAAACTATAATCTTTCATGGATTATACTTAAATGTAAAAAGGAAAATGTTGATAAGATACAAATTTTTAAAGGCATTGAACTGATTGCTGAAGGCCTTACTCTTGTCCGTCTTGAAATTCTCAATGATGATATTGGGAGAATAATGGCGCAAGACTTTGACACAAATTCTGAGAGGTTAATTAGCATAAACATTACAAACTTACAATATAGTGATGAAAACACATATACCCTGAAGGTGTATTGCAAGGGCAACATTCCTAAAAATGCATCTGTTTTCTTAGTTGTTTATGGTAAGTACTAACCCTGTAAATAATAAAAAATGACTTCTGCTCTGTTGTGTTCTTATTTCACTTTGTATTACCATGTGTCTATTAAGGTAAATTAAGGTAAATTGATATTAAAATTTATAATAATGTACACATGTTACTTCTCCAACTGGGACCATATTATATTGTATCTAGAAACAAATTGATTATAATATTTGAAATTCCCCTTCCATTGTTTCCTTCAAATGATCCCTTCTAAATTTTATTCTTCCTGCAGCATCACCTGATTACTGGGTTCACCATTTTTGTGGACTTGCTAACTAGACTTCGTCTTGGATGTGGCAGTGTGCATCTGTATTCTAGTTACCTGAGGCCTAAATCGTCAAATGGCCATGGTTCCATTCCCCCTGTGGACGACAGTTTCACTTCAGAGTTGTCTCGTTATGGAACTTCCTGCTTGACTTTCAGAGCTGGTTAGAAACTTACGTAGCTCAAATGAGAGCTTTATTTACAATCAGGACTTCAATCACAGGACTCTCATGGGTAACAGTACTTTATATACTGAAGAGTCTATGTTTTGTAAAAATTTATACATAAATAAAAATAAATAAGTAAAGCCTAAAACCTACGTGAACATACATTTCACCATAGTTTCCAAAATACAGTAAACCTTATCTGTTTATGTGGAACATATTCTATTGAATCAGGTGAACATCTCCTCTTATATTACCCTAATTATGCTGTCAATGACTTAAGCTCTTTGACAACCTTTGGTATTACTTTATTACTAGTAAGTAGCTACTCAATCATGAATCTGTATCTTTATAATAGAAATATTTATAATATACATTCTAATAAAATAACTTTATCAAGTTTACTATTCAAAGTAAATGATTTGATGAGCCACTGTTATGAACTTTTTCCTTTAATCAGTGAGATAAGCCTTGTATGTACATGTTCGTATATTTATATTTTTATTCAGGTAATAGTTCCTGGCGATATCACTTTGATGCCTTACAGGGACAATTGCCTTTTTCTTGTATCGTGACACTCTGCTGTATGTGTGTCTGTCTATGTATTGTATTGTGAGTTCTCAGTACAATATTTTATTGAATAGAAAAAGCATTGTACTGAGTATACTGGTAAAGGTTTCTGTAATGTTATCTATAATGTTGTGTATTATCCTGATGCTCAACTAAATATTTTTGAACTTAAAGTCTAAAGCTATCAACAGGTACTGTAACATCAATTAACCTGCGTCGAGAAATAAAATAAAGTATGGGACCATCCTGACCTTCTAGTGTGGTGATAAAACAAATGGCTACGATGACATGCCTTTGATGCTAATGTCATCAATAGAGATGATGAAATAACGTAATGTATTTATTTATTATGTTACAGAAGTAAACCTAGTCAAGTTAAAAAAATTGTTATTATTATTATTTTTCGCAGGAAAACCTGAATTGTGTGGTCCTACCTTACCAAAGGAAACAGAAATAAGTGGAAGCAATCCAGTAGTAAATATATCCCTGTGTGGTAACCCAAAACCTACAGTTCAGTGGTATCTAAATGGAAGTGAACAGATCAGTACTTCTAGAAGTTACATTGCTAAGATGGCTTTAAATAAATATACTTATGAACAATCATTGGCCAATGTAACAGAAAAAAGTTGTGGAAAATACTTACAGTTTAAAGCAGTTGGTTATGGTAATAATAACATATACATGAGAAGCAAATTATTGAGTAAGTAATATGTAACTATAGCAATGCATGTGTGTTTTATAGTTATGATGTTTTAAGTCTTGCATTAAGCATTATTTGTATAGCTAATACGCTTTACACTGCTTTTACTCTAGGGTCTCCAAAATCAGGTTTCTATAAAAAAAGTAACAAAATCCAATTTGCCATTTTTTTGTTATGTATTATTGACATTAAAGTAAAATAGTAGCACACATGTTTTTTATCCACATAATTTATCATGCTTTATTTTAAATTGTCTTCCAATTTAGCTCTTCCTCCAAAAGTACATGATATTAGTGCAATCTTTAATGGTACATGTGTGGTTTTGGAATGGAAAGAACAAGATGCAGGAAACTGTCACATAATTTATGACATAGAATTGAGAGATGATCAATTTTCTTTGTTTTCAACAAAGAGAATGGAACATGTTCCATATGTAAATTGTCCCAGTGATATCAGTAAAATAAAAATTGCAAGAGTTAGAGCTGTATTAGGGAATGTCAAAGGAAAATGGTTAATGGGATTTGTGAATAAAGAGACAGGTTATGAGTTTTAACTAACGTTGTGTCCCTAAAAGCAATACATTTTATTAATAATTGTATAGAATACCTTGTTTGTCACTGGAATGCAATGTTACAATTCTATATTATTCTGCATCATGCATGACAGCTGAAAATGAGAAACATTTCCTTAAAGCTACCCTGTTTTGTATTCCCCTCAATATATTTATAGGAAACGGCCTACAAAAAATATCTGGAGACAAAATGTATAACATTTTGTAATTTACTATGTGTAACTATTATTCATATTATTTTGCTATATAGGTGTACTATATAACTTTTGGCACAACCAGTTATTTTTTCATTACATTCTTAGTATTTGAATATGTTCTTGTGCTCCTTGACAGAGACTGAATAAATTTTGCCAATATTGCCCCCAATTTACTTTCTTGTCATTATGATATTGATCACAGCATCCAAAATGTCCAATATGTGGGTATATGCCTACAGTGGTAGCTATGGAAGGAAGTTTTATCAAAAATGTTGTTAACTGGTTTCTATGAAATATTTGAGCATGTGATAACACCCACCATTTCAAATATGTGTGGTTATAAAGGTGCATAAACCTGAGTCAGAATGAGCCAAACAGTTTAAAGCCAGAAATTTCTATCACAATCATGTAATTTTTGAAAGTTATACATTAACAGATTTATCCTTTAACTTACTTTACTGGACAGGGTTAATATATGGAGCAATGGAGTTTCAAGTGTAGTGGAAATGTCATTACTTTTGTATTGTGATTGAGTAGATAGTGACTAACTTAAATGTATTCCAGTGAATAATTGAAATTTATTATTTAATTTCACTTGTTTCAGGTTCTTCTGTTATAATGTCACACAGCAAAGACAAAAAAGGTCTTATTATTGGTGTATCTGTTGGTGGTGTAATTATTGTTGGTGTTATATTCCTTTGTTATTTTAGTAAGTTGGTTTATTTTTACAAGGATGTTTTGTAGTAATACTATAAAAAAATATTACACAACTATCTGCTCTTGCTACAGATGACACTTGCAGTTATACTAATGGTGACTAAAGGGTTATTTAGGTACTAGCATTGACTGAAACAGGGTGATTTACATATATAGATTATACTGTAAGGGCTTTCTGCTATAAATCGTAAGAGAAAATAACTTCCTTTATTTCTGCTACATTTATATAAGTATGGTTAGTTTTGGATTTAGCGTAGTAAATATTCAATTTACCACAGATAACTACAGAAGTCTTTTGATAATCTTTTCTTTTTCTATTTTGTTTAAGTAAAGAATGGAAACTATGTATAATTAATTTTGCATAAAACTTCATATAAACTTTATATGCATTCTTCACTCTTATTTTGTTCTGGAAGTACATTCATTCTGAAAACATTTGTGTGTCTCTTTAGGCAGTTTCTATGTTTTGTAAATTATTCAATATTATTTGTAACTCCTTGTCATGGTCCCTGTCATTACCTTTTGAATATGTTTATGCAATAGAATACAGAAGGAAAGCAAGGAAGGTGAAGAAGCTGAGTGGTAAGTTGGTTGTAATTGTAATTCTTTTCATAATTATGTTTAATTTTTTTTGTAGAAAGTAATTACCTAGAAAAGAAGTACAATCTTACCATTAGAAACATTTATAAAATATTTCCTGGTGGCCAATGTTGGAACCATTTCATCCAACCTGGTAAAATTGGCATAAATGTAAATAGTTTCAAGTTTCAATGTTATGTGTTATGTGAATAACATTTTCCTGAAAGTTGTTTTAGTAGAATTCCTGACTATCCATATACAATTGCATCAGAAGGATGTTAAAATCTTACATACTTCAACTTAAAGTGATATGCTATTATGAAGATGATATTGGTGCATTTTATGATGACTCAAATAAAACATTTTAAAGTATTTCTTTCTGAAGGAAACAGTTTTATTGGTTTGCAGAAAACAACTATACAAAATGACTTTCTCTCTACAAGCTATCAAACAATTGGAAATTTGTTATTGCCTTATATTGTTACTATATTATATTCTGCTCCTTTATCACTTCATTATATCAATTTCTTTTCAACTATATGCACTTGTCATTATATTATGCACACATCTGCTCAATTATGACTAATACGGGTAATCTTGTTTACATCATTTTCAAAATGCAAAATGCAATGTCTTATGTGAAAACCATTTATTTCAACTTTCATAACTGCTTGTTATGTTTTTCCTACAAACATTTATAAATTATGAAATTATGCAGTTATGAAATTCACACATTCTCTATAATAACATTATATTTCGGGACAGATTAAAATAAGTGGGTAAATAAAATCATTTTAGTTTAAGTAAAGTGTTCTAAATGAACATGAAAATGTAATTAAAACATGTGAAGAACAGAAAGTACACCTAATACTTGTTTTCCAGAACATACTGACATGAGAATGAAATGCTCAAGCTCCATAATGAGTATCTAAAGTTTCAAAGTTGCTTATTCCAAAGTTTATTTTGGAAACTTGTTTAATGAATATTTTATGATAAACACCATTTTAACAGTTTAGCAGTATCTAACAAAACTATATAGTGAAGAATGAGTCAGTTTGATTTATCTTGGTGACAATTTTCACAGATATAAGACAGTCCGTTGAATGAGGTGTGCAGTTTGTTAAGGAGTTCCCTTATAACTGTGGAGAAGCCATGATGAGGTGTATTCATATGGATATTTATCAGGTTGACATGGATGGCATGCATCCAGGAAAGTCTAGCGTACACAACAGAGGCTGTGATGTTGAAGCTCAAAACCAACTTTGGCACATTGAATGCAATCACAAACTTACTCACTGTTATGTTGTTATAGGTAGGATTGATAAGATTGTGTTAATTGCCAAATTCATGATCAAGTGCACAGGTGTTGGTACTTATTAATCAACAAATGGAATGGTTGTGGAGGGCCATATGATGGACTCCTTAGCTTTATCTATTACTTAATGTTTATGTTAGATTATGTTAGGAGTTTTCTATTGGTCTGATGTATAATCTACCTTGTATATCTCTAAAGCCGGATTTCCACTTTAAAAAATTATACGCGTATCGACACGGATCGTATCAAAACTAAGCGTTTTATTGGTTAACACTTTTTTGTTTATGTATCGTACTGGATTATAAAAAGAAAGTTGAATCGATTTTAACTTTTTTACGTAGTACGCGTATCAATTTTTTTAAGTGGAAATCCGGCTTAAGTCATGCCTTAGGTCCTTTGCAGATAAGAGAACAATCTATTACTCCTAGCTTTGTAGGTTTTGCTAAGCATTACATGATCTTGAATGCACCACAATGTTGCAATTGGAGTAAGTCTTTTGGAATCTTATTTCCAGCATCATCAGTTTCATTGTAGTATCATTTTAACACGTCTTCTTCTGTTTCTTGTAAGTAAAACTAGATATTTCTGTTTATGTTGTTGCAGGTGTTTATTTTTCATTGTAATAATGTAATTGTGATTAGCATTAGGTATATTACAATGGGTTTCTCCTTTTAGTACTATGTAATTTACACATAATATCATACTACTGATCATAAAGCAGAAAGAAATTATTCACGCAATGTAATGGCAAATTCTCAAAATAGTAAGAAAACATGCATGATATTAGTATATATCCATGCAATCAAAAATAAATACATGTAAGGTAATATTAAGATTGCATAATGAAATGATATGTGTGCATAAAGACACTAAAAGGCCACAATGTTATGTTAGTTGACCAGGTAATGTCATGAAAAAAATACATAAGGTAGTATGACATTGCATATATATGTCATTGGTTATTGTTTTAGTCAAAGGAAGATCAAACAGAAAGATTTTCTTTATTTCTATCAGTTGTCTTTATTATGAAGGTTCCTCAGTAATATTATAGATTTTATTAATAGGAGTTGTTTTATATATTAAGATTATTTTGGATACAATACAATTAACATCACAACATCAGCGGCAGTCAACTTAACCTAAACATTTTAAATGAATTGTGATGGTGTGTCAAAATACTAAAACTCTTTTAAATAATGTTTGTGTCTACATTATGAGAATTAATAAACTAACCAATAAACTAATAAATTAATCAATCAGTTAATCAACCACCTATGCAACAACAATATTCACTTTGTAAGTTTTTCACAAGAGATTTGTGTTCCTTCCAGTTCACATCTTTAAAGTCCATCTTCAGTTTGTACTACTGTAATGTTAATTGTGGATTCTGTAATTTGTCACATCCTTTTTCGGAAGTAATCTTTCCGGAATATTGACAGCATTAATCAAGTTTCTAGTTTCTATATAGGTTTTCGATGAGGATCCATCAATGTTAGTAAGCAATTATTTTTCCCTATTACTGCATCTAGTGCATAGAGCAAATAATAAGGATTGTAGTTATAACCTGATCTTACTACTACAATATAAACTTCTTTCATCTTCTTCATCACCTTCATTATCTTCTCTTGTCTTTCTTTTAAAGTTAACATGGGTGGGAATTGAATACTTTTTTAGTTGGAGCTGCTTAACACCATGGACATGGCCATTATCTTGGCAGTGAGAACACAAGGAAGCATTTCTTCACAACTAATTTAGTACTTGGGATTAATGCTGGTATTGTAATTTGATGTAGCCGATGTGCCCCCTTTAGCGTAATGAATGGTAATTCAGTAAGGTTTCTTCTATAATCAGTAATCTCTTCTTGGCTAATATAAAAAGAACTTACTGCAACATATTTGTCATTTGTTAGGATGCTTGATCCTCAGTTTGATCCAACAACAAGTCAAGTAATTTTTATAAAGATATGTTCTAAAGATATAGTTTCATATATCCACAAAAATACACAAATTTTTCTATGAAACAGAAACACTATAACTTTTTCCAGATACAACAGTTTGAAAAATTATTACGGAATCAATCCTAAAACTATAATAGGTTATTTAAAACAAACATATATTAAATCACTTTTGAAATCTTTCTATAGTTAAATTTCAAACAATGGTAAACGCTTTCAAATGTGTCAAAAGTTACAAACAATAGAAACGAAAAGGAAATTTATAAATTCCAAAATATTGATATCCAGCCAAGGAAAATGTAAATATCTGTTTTCTTGCCTTCTGTACGTATCATTAAACATATTTTCCAGTAATAAACTTGATTTGTATCAATTTTTATTGTACTGATAGATGAAAATTGCAGTACTGATATTTCTGTCATTCCGTAACAATTCTACTATATGAATTTTCTTCAAGTGTAAAGACTAAAATGGTTAACTTTATATATGATTAAAACCGTTAGCAAAACTAATATGAGATAATGATTTCATTACCTGAGGACAAACCTTCTCAATTTCACAGGATAGTATAATTTTCCATCACTTCATAATCATTTTGTTAAAATATAAAACAATAGCAAACAGAACTGTTTAATATATTAAAATAGAAGAAATGTACCCATTTTATGTATGGGTGAAGGTTAATATAGGAACATTACTTTATATCAACAACATAAAAACATATTGTGTCACATGTTATGTCCAGTTACTAATCCTAGTAGAACCTAATGCACGTAGTCAGTTACTTTGAACATTGGCAAAATAATGACCTTTTGGATACGTATGGGTATGGTCATAATCATCTGAGAGTTTACAGATAATTCCATCATTGCATCTAGTCTATAGAGAGCAAATAATAAGGATTGTAGTTATCACCTGATGTTACTGCTATAATATTAACTTCTTTCATCTTCTTCATTACCCTCGTGATCTTCTGTTGTCTTTCTTTTAAAGTTCACATGGGTATGAATCGAATACTTTTTTAGTTGATTGTGAGTTGATTAAGATTGTAAAATGTTTCTCTTTTCACATTATGTAACTGATTATGTGTTTAGAAAAGTGAAAATCAGAAGTGGATTGGGAAGTGGATTGGATTTCTCAATTCTGAGTTATGAATGTTTCCATTGTGAAAAATCCTGTAGAAGACAAAAGGAAGAAAATAGCCCTTACAAAGTAAAACTAAGACATTAGCCATTGCACTAAAGGTAACAAATGTCTTGAAAACATGAAGTAAAATTATTTTACAAATGTTGAAAATATTTTAAGCTGTGAAAAGCATTAACAGTGGAAAATGAGTCAATAACAAAAACATATAATGATATAATACAGCTTGGAAAGTTGTTAATACTTTATGTTGACATAGTTAACAAGATTATTTACATAGAATATGTACTTGTAAAATACTTCATAGACACTTCATAATTTTCATATCTATCTGACAAATTATATGTAAAGCATACATATATTCGGCTATATACAAGTAAACAACCCTTTCAGATTTTTGTTGTATCTTCTTATCATCTAGTTTTAACCTGGAATTTTGTGAGTTCTTTTATTTTATTTTGGTAAGATTTTCAATAAAGGTTGCTATAGAAGAAGATTTTTTAAGCTTCTGTTGGGCTAAGGTGAGAAAAGAATTGTGATGATGAAGATGACTTAGGCCAACACATAGTGGAGTTAGGTATTTCAGCCCAATAGGGTTATACACATGAAATATAGAACACATTGATGGCCGTATAAACACTAAAACTTAGTTTAAAAAATAGAGATTGTAGGTGAATTTTTTTATCTTCATGTCAAGTTTGATCCACTCCCTAGAAAATAAATAGGACAACGTAGGAGTGGGAAGAATGGGATTTTCTAATTGACGTGTAGCATAACAATGGGGAATAGACTCGGGTATATATTGAGATAAGTAAAAGTAAAAGTTACATAATATTATTTTAGTTCTGAACATTCAATGTACCAATCTAAAGAAACATACCAAATTTTATTAACAAAAGACCACAAGCTCAGTAGAAAAGAAACGAAATGTTATAGAAACATTTATATTGACATTTACTATACCTTGTTACTTGAAAAAAGAAAATTATAATGTAACGGATATTGAATATTATTAGCTTCTTTCGTAATTTGACCAAACTTGCTTTCCATAATATTGCAAATATTTAGATATTTTGAAATTATCGAGGGATTACCTATTATGAGAGACAACCCTACTCCACACAGCTTGTTTCAATCTGCTTTGCTCTATATATCATCATTTTGTTTTCTTACTTAAGGCACATTTATAAACATTTAAAACACTTCTTATTAAGTATAATTTTGTTCCTAATGTGTACATATTTCACATGTTAATGATGGTGATATTTATTTTAGTGGATCCTGATAGTAATGTCGATGAAAGTGATCCAAATTTGGAGACAACAGCATTCATTCAAAAAGCTCCAAAGAGTGAGTCGTTAGGTTTCTTTAATATTTATTTTAGATGCCTATTATTAATCATAGTTGGGTAATTTGAATGCTATGTTGTACATGCAAAGCTCTTAAGATGTCTTAGTTTTTATTGGAGAATTGTAAAATAATTGTTTTATTTAAGTAAACTGATAAAGTTCAACACTAAAAATAGAAATCTACTACATTGATGTACATCAAAATATTCGTAATTTAAACATCAAATCCAAAAACGAAATTATTCCACATTCTTTGTCAACTTCAAAAAATTTTACAACGCTACATGATGACTGCCATTAAACAAAATTGGGATACATGTTTATAAAATTGATTACAAACATGTACTCAAAATTAGAATAATTTCTACAAGTAAATCGTGAACGTACAACTTCATTTTATTTTATTATATTTTCTTTATGCACTTATTATAAAGTGTTATGCACTTGTATATATTATATATATAATCTTATTGTATATTTGTTTACTAATCCAGTACACTTAATGTTGTGTAACAGTGTTAATAATAAATTTTTTTTGAACAAATAAAGTAATTTTCATACTGTGGCGATTTGTACACACAGATGGCATAGGATCCAGTTACTTTTTATCCTTTTCTATGCACCTCCTCGCAAGGATATTTACATGAGCAATAAAGTGTCTTATTTAGTTTTATTTAAGTTACTTATCTTATATTACAACATCAGTTAATTTAACCTAAGTAAAATAAAACTATCAAATCATATTACATGCTATTATTGGAGCTGTGGCACACACTCATTCGAGTTGAATGCAATTCAAGGGTTGCGGGTTCGGCTCCTATTCATGCCATAGTGTGAACGATGACCTCTTCGCTAGAACCATAGGCCATATTTATGTTTGTATGCGCCACAAGCAAGGCCTATAATGCAATATCTGATAGGTGCTCCTATGGTGCAGAGTTGTGTAATGTCCATGGATGTAAAGCTCTATGAACTGAAAGCTTTGAAAAGAAAATTTGATAAAATAATAATCTGCTCTCTGAATTCTTATTGCTGAACACATTTAACCATACTGAATGTTACACAAACCTCTGCTTGTTAATCCTGTTTTTTCTTATCATCAGCTCCATCTAAAGGTGATGTTGTGGAATCAAATGATCAACCATCACCAACATACTTTGACCATCAGGCAAAACAACAAAACCTCCCAAAACCTCCAGTGGAAGGTACATGTCTTCTAAACATTGTTATGTTGTTTCTCTCTTAGGATTGATATTACATACAAATAATAAATGTATTGAATAATATTTTCAAATATTTTTTACTATCATGAGAATACATTTAACCATGCTGAATGTTGCACAAACCTCTGCTTGTTAATCCTGTTTTTTCTTATCATCAGCTCCATCTAAAGGTGATGTTGTGGAATCAAATGAT
>JANTOQ010855334.1:5398-18259 GCA_027564595.1 Bythotiara depressa | reverse complement strand
ATAGAATTATGAGATAAATATCAAATTTTTTTGATATTCTATCGCGTAATTTTTGTGTTCTTAATTTACAAACGAATGCAAAAACTAATCGCGTAATTCGTTTTCATCAGTGAAACTTTCAATTTTTGTGATTTTAAATTACGTGATTATTTTAGTTGCACTGGTGAATAGCAGGCAGGCAAGAGAATAAATAGTAGCAGGTAATGTATAGTAAACGCGCGTTGACCGGTTAATTAAAAAAGCGTTTCGTTACTATGGTGCAAAATAGAATTGCCACAAAATAAAATTTGAAATAGACAGCTAATTAAATAGGTTTTTAAAGTGGATACGAAGACTGCACAAAGGATGATTAATAATGCAGAGTTAATAATGCAGAGAAAACATCAAATTGTTGCGTAAAAAATGTTTGTATTTCCCGTAAAGCATTTCTAAATCATTAGGTAAAAATAAAATGAAGAAAGAAAATTTGCGTTTCAAAAGGTATCGAGAGACCTCAAGTGGAATTTTGCTTTTAAAGACATAGATGTACATAGATGCATATACCAGGAGGGGTCGGCGTTGAAAATAAGTATGGATACTTTTAATGCTGCTTCAAAATGACAATACGTAAATAAATACAATTTTTACGCTTTTATTCTAAAAACTAAGTTGTTGAGCGAAACATTGACGCATTCTTTTTTTCTCCTTTTTTAGTACGCCTAGCCTCGTTCCCAGGGCTTCGTTCTCTTTTGGTATCAGAAGGCGAGACTTCCGATATCAAAAAGAAAAAGAGGCCCTGGGGACGAGGTTGAAGCGTATTCTAAACAAATCGCATTTTCTTTATTTCTGTTCATTTTTATTTTTCGCAACACATCTTCGTTTAGCCAGGAAATCCCTGCCTTTTCTTACGGCAACAATTTCCGTTATTATTATATTGTGCTGGAGAAAACGAGATCAAATAAAGAGTAAGAAAGGAAAAGAGCTTAGTTTACTAGACTAATCTTCGTCCACTACATACGCCAAAATTATACATGCTGCTGCAGCCTGTTCACTTTTCATCATGCTTAGCTACGGAATAAATATACGCAACATGGGTTTTATTTTTATCCGTAACGTGTGGAAAGATTCCCAAAATGTTATGCAAAAGAAAAATTATGTACCTGCGCTGCACTAAACGTTTGTGTGGAAGCCCGCCTCACGTGCATGACCTGCTACATTGACTTGAAGAAAAAAATGATAATAGAATAATAAATGAACCATGACAACATATAAACCTATAAACCTTTAATTACATTTGGCATACGATTTAGAATAAAGGCTGAAATACACTATCATTTTAAAATGATGAGACCACCTGTTTACACTTATCATTTTAAAACGAAATAAAATTATGCGCACTTCTCTCTTTACTACTTTCGAAACTTAAAATATGCCCAAAGCGCCATGCAAAAAAATTTAAAACAATAGCATTTCGAAAGCACAATAGAAAAAGTTTATGTTTATGTTTCGCCGTTTAAAATATATACATGTTTGTTAAGTTATTTACAAATAGATTGGCTGGAGCGAGTAGAAGACAAGCAGTCTTATCACCAAGCCCCATCGTGGCGAACAAAGAATAAAGTACTTTAATAATTATTTACATATATTTGAGGCCTTTGTGACGTCATAAAACGTGTAGATCAGTAAAATAATGACAATTTTGGATGTTTTTCAATATAACACAGTGGCACGGGTGATCTTACGCGGTTTCTCGCCTACACCTAACCCACATCTCGTGCAACAGGCACGAGAAGGGAAAGGTGCTAAAACATGAATCAGCATAAAACGCCAAAAGTGCCATAATTTATGTCCAGGATTGTAGCTTTGTGTAAGATTCCAATAGATTTTGAAATTTTATTTTCAACTGACTTGATATGGCTACGCCAGGTTACATTTTCATCCATCAAAACTCCAAGAAATTTCATAACATACTCTCTTTTGGTACAAGGAAGTTTCCTTGTTTGGTACTAGTATTATCAATACTCAAATCAGGAAGTTTTTATTTGTTCAGTTATCAATCTTAGTCAGTTCATTGTTTACAACAGTAAATAGAGTTTTTATATTTTTGTGTGAAAAAAGTAAATTGATATCATCAGCAAATAAAATAGCATTTAAGTTAGAAGCTTTATTGAGGTCGTTGAGATAGATAAGAAATAGAAGGGATCCAAGGATAGATCCCTGGGGCACTCCACAAGCGACCGAGCAAAATAGTTCGAATAAGCGGGGTTTCGAATAATCAGGGTTTTCAAAACAAAAACAAAAGGAACAGAGTGGTAAATTTGCGAAAACTATCTTCTACTTCTTGCGAGCGAATTCCCTTCATACCTGCGAAGTAAGTCACGGGCAAGCCACTGAATAAAGGAGATGCGATGGGAATGCAAGTGCCGTGCAAGTTGGTTTTCAACGGAAAAAAAGACTTTGTCGATAAACTAAAAGAACTTGTCACAAAAATGTACATTTTTTATTGTTTTGTCATTTTTGGAAGAACGAAATTTTGAAAAGTTCGAATAACTGAGGGTTTTCTCTTGAAGGGGGTGAGATTTACTGTTCGAATAACCGAGGAGTTTGAATAACTGAAGTTCGAATAATCCAGGGTAAATTATAAAGGTTTCATAAGGGAGGTTCAAGGGACCAAAGGAAAAAGTTCGAATAACTGAGGAGTTCGAATAACTCCGTGTTCCAATAAGTGAGGTTCAACTGTAGTAAGTTTACATTTTTTTTCCGTCGTAAATTAAAATACCTACGGCATTCACGACGGCATTGCCGAATGCTGTTGTGGATTCAGAGGGCTGTAACATTCATTTCCACCATATACGTCAATGTTTCAACTAACATTTTAACGTAAGCAAGATTGAGGCAGAGGAAAAAAATAATTTGCGGACCCAAAAACCGACCTCGAAACGGCTTCGCTGACCTTAATTTCACCCTAGGTCGGAAAAATTTCGCCAGATTTGGTTGGCATTTACGTGTGGAAAGATTCCCAAAATGTTATGCAAAAGAAAAATTATGTACCTGCGCTACAAGAAACGTTTGTGTGGAAGCCCGCCTCACATGCACGACCTGCTACTTTGAATATCGCGGGTTGGAAAAAAGAGTTTAATTAACAGCTTAAGTTTTTTCCCTCGGCTTTATTTTATTTATTTCAAAGGACTCATGCACGTAATTATGTTTCTCTGGCTAGTTACGTTGGCAAATTATTCACGTAAGAAAGATATTATTTTACTTACGCCAATGTATTTGTCGGAATTCAAGATTTTCGAACCCTGGGAGCTTTTTAAGTAAGTAAGTAAACACAACAAGAACACACTTAAAAATATAAATAAATACAAAAGAAGTAAAATAAATATGGAAATACGAACAGACAATAAAACATCACAGGTCGCCCGAAAAGACAATTATCTCTTCAAGGCACAAAAGTGATATCACCAGAGACAATCGACTGTGATATCAAAGAAATACAACATAAATAAATAAATAAGTAAATAAATAAATAAATAAATAATAGTTAGAAAGGAAATTATCAGGTCAGGTGTTATTTTTTTTCATATGAATAGCTCATCAAAATGTTCAGACTGAACGATGACAAATTTATTACAATAGAAAAATATTATTTTGTTTGTATTTATGTTATAACATTCACTACCGCAAAGAAAGTCTTAGAATAGTGCAGGATGTCAAAGAGTATCAGGCGTTGAACAGAATAATTAGCACCATATAAGAGGAAATCTTCATTTTGTTTCAACAACATTTGTTCCGCATAAACATAAAGAGTTAATGGTATCCTGAAAATTAAAACGAAATTTATGTTCACGAAGATGGTAAAGTTGAAGTCTAGTTAGTAGTTTAAGATCACGTGGATTATGAATGTGGTATATAGGTTAAGTCGTAGGGAGGAAAATGTCAAAAGTGAACTATTAAATGACCATAAACGAAGGTGAATTTCGAATACCACAAAAAGCACCCTAAAAAAATAGCACAAAATAAAAAAGGATCCTTGAAAACGACCAGTTCTAGAAATTGAAAAACGGACTGATGTCGCGAGTCAGGTAAAAACTTTTAAATATTTTACGTTTCTGTTGCTTTTAATTTCATAATAAAAGATGAGGAGCCTTTTAGAAAATCTTCCATCAATTAAACCAACCTCGTTCCCAGGGCATTTTGTCCTTTTTTGATGTTTCTGATAGCTTTTCCTTCCGCTATCAGAAACATCAAAAAGGAAAAAAGGCCTGGGAACGAGGTTGCAATTAAACTCTCTAATCCAATTCTTGATAAATAGTTTTTCAATACAGAGAGATGCCGCGAATAACGCCTGTAATAGCCAGTGAAGCATTATACTGAAGTGATTCATTATTTTGACAAAATTAATTATTAGGATTATGATAAATTATATCCTATAAATCTAGATGAAGTCTGATGAATGATGTGTAAATATTGATTAGCAGAAAATTTCTAAAACGTTTAATTGAAAGAATTATGTTCTTAAATTTTTCCCTCGTGTGATGATCAAGACTTCGGTAACGAGCCCTCCTGGAAAGAATTGAAATTAGGCTACAATGCACGCTGGTCATATGAACAAGGTGCCAAATTCACCAAAATTCTACAAGTGATTCAAAAGTGTCCAAAGAGATCTTAGGAGCTTTGTTACCTAAATCACCGTGCTTGTACTGGCGGGCTAGTGCTTCAGCATTGGGCCATTTGGAGAAGTTGTGGTATAAGTGAAGTAGAAGAGAAATTCTTACGAAATGATACTTGTATTTCCCGTTAACAATTCATTTTCCTTTTTCATTTGAATAACATCAAACTAATTGAAGCTTTCTTTTCATTCAAATTCTTTTATTAGGTTGGAAATATCTACATAAATTTGTTTTCAATCAATGTTTCTATAATCGTGGATGGTATCTATGGGCAACGTACCAGCAATTATAATCCACAAGTGCTGCGAAATTGTCCATTGATAATTTACTTTTTCCGTTTAACAATGACTATGACTCGCGGATCTTAGGTACTGAAGTGACCGTGACTACTCAACACGGTTGGATAAGGAGGGGATCGCTATCCTCTTAATTGGTCCATTTGGGGTCGTTGTGACGACATAAAATGAGTGGATCAGTTGAACATTTTTGTGAAAACATGAAAAACATGAAAACACGCTCATCATACGTGGTCTTCCGCCGATACCTAACGCCATTCTCGTGCGTTGGATACGCAAAGGGAACGGTGACAAACAGGAATAAGGCATAAAACGCCAAAAGTGCAAGAATTAAAGACCGGGATTTTGGTTCAATCAAGAGAATAGAATTAAACGATTTTTCAAAAGAACTCTTACTTCCATGTGGAGTAAAGTGGTAGCGATATGGATTCGCAGTCCAGCGGTTACAAGTGCGGAGGAAATCATTTTCGAAAAATTAATAGGTAATGTTTGTGTTTGTGTTTGTGTGCTCCACAAGTGATGACATCAGTAATGCGAATGTGTTCCGGTGGAGCAGTCTGGGTAACAAACTGTCGCAATAACGCACTAATTTTATTATCCCTTCACGAGCATTTTCCTTTATTTTGACAACTACCTTAAACAGTATATCAGTTATTCATTCTTCTTTAATATATTTAATATATTTTTAATATATTTATTCTGTCCTCGAAATATAAGAAACGAAAGGGATCATACATAGCTATATGACGTAAAACCGGATTTCCATAAAATTAAATGTCACTCGCAAGATATCCTGATATACTCAGTCGCAAATATTTCTACGTTTAAGCCGCTCGCCCGAGAGAAATTATTTTGATGGTAATATGATAAAATCAATTGTGGAGCTGTGGCACAGTGGTGAGAGAGTTGAACTTGCAATGCAAGGGTTACGGGTTCGGCTCCCATTCACGCCAGAGCGCGGCGGATGACCTCTCCGCAAGAACCATAGCTCATGTTTGTGTGCTACAAGTGATGCCTATAATGCAATATGCGAATGTGCTCCTGTGGTGCAGTATTGTGTAATGTGCTTGGTTGTAAAGCTCTCTGAGTTAAAATCTTAGAGGGAGAAATAAAATAAAATAAAACAAATAACATTAACTTTTTTTTCACATTAAAGTGTGAAATAAACAATGGATATTTTGTAAGATTACACGAAACTAGCAGAAGTGTTCACGTTGTGTTGTGGATTTGTTCAAGTGTTTCTATTAGCGGGATAAAAAATGTTTTCTTGTGTCTTGCCAGGTAATAAACGGGATACTGACACTTTTTTTGGTACTGTTTAGTACTTAGTTTTTTTGTATTCTATAATATCATAAAATTTATCAAGGCTAGTTATCTCTCCTTCACCTTTACACCACTACCTAGTAATTTCTCGGAGTTTCTGATTTACGGCTGCCAGAAAAAACGAGTTAAATTCTCGTTATCTCGGTTTCACTCGCAAGTAACGATGTACTTCACCAGCCGTGTTGAACCGTTTGAAATCTCAGTTTATATAAGTATCTAAGATCTTACGATTTTTTGTTTTGTAATTTGTGGATGTTACTCGGTCCTCAATCTACGGACTGGATCAAAATAAAGAAATAAAAAGACATGTTGTCAGCCTGGTTGTGATACCAGTACCAAACCCCCGTCTACCCATTTCTCATTGGTTTTGATATAATTATTGTACCTTCATGTTTTCCTGAAAATATCAAACGAACTTTGAATATACTTTTAACAGAAGCACACGCTAAAGATTGCATTTCTAACAAATTACGAAGTCAAGAGAAGCGTAAAAACAAACTATTTTACCTTTATTTCCGTGTAAGTATTATTTTCAATATGATCATCATCACAATTCACTGAATGCAATATCTCCGCGATCTTCCTTGAATCTGGGATTTTTAGTTCCACTGTGAATGTTGTACTTGTGAAATATACGTTGTATAGTGAAGAGTGAACAGTGTGATAGACCATTTGGTGAATTTGTGTTATATGCTCCATCCCGTTGATTGGTTCAACGAACGAATTTTCTTTTTTATTAATTTGAGCATCTGAACCAATTGATTGACTGTCATCATTTTTAGGAGACGGATTGCGTGATTGTTCAGGTGATTTTTTGATCACGTGGACGATCGTTGGATCGTGGCCATTGTGTTTTCCATTGTCAACTTTTGATGTTCTTGTTTTGTTGATTGGTTTATAATGTTCTCTTATTGGAGAAAGATCTCTAATCCTGAAGTCGTTAGGATTCTTAATTTTCCTGAAGGCCCTAGAGTTGTTGTGCTGATAGGGTATACGTCTTCCTTCTTCTAAATCATAACTTCCAATTTGTTCCATTCCATACTTTGGATGTATAGGATACTGAGTTTTTGAATCAAATAATTCGCTGTTTACTCCATGTGAAAGATGCATCAAATCCGCCCCATGATTGCCGAAGTATCTTCTATAACATTCGTTTGCATAGCGCTTTGGGTATGGTTGAAATCGAGCACCATATAAGTGTTCGTTGTGTTCTCCATCGTAGCCTATTTTAGAACTTCCATTATGTGCAGAATTGAAGGCACTATGAAGGTAGAATTGTTGCGCTCCTTCATTGTGAATTTTTTTATGGAAAACCGGTTGGGGCAACTTCTCAGGAGCAAAATATTGCTGATGCTCTATTCTATAATTCTGTCGTCTTCCATTTTGTAACAGTACTTGTTCGATCATAGGCCATGATGCCACGTTAGAGGGAAATTTACCTGTAGCCTCGATATCAACAATTTTACGACGTTTGACTTCTTCGTCATTGATTCTTCGTGCTCCTTTCTCTGCATAAAACTGACAACATCCTGGCTCATCAAGAATGTGCACAACAGGTGGGTCATCTATAAAATGGGAAATTTCCATGTCTGCCTCTTGTGGACTTGTTGAAAGAACTTGTTTTGCCTGATGTCTACCATATCCTTGTGAATAATTTCGTAGGGAATCTGTCATGGAATGATTTTCTTCTTCAATATGATGCTTTGACCCCTCATCCACATGCATATAATCGATAGCTACAGGAAAAGGTTTTTCCATTTCACCATTAACTCGACCAGCACGATTTGCTTTTGCTAACATTGGACCATACTTTTGAATTCTTGGCTTACAACTGTCACAGTTTAATAGGTAAAACGTTATCACCTCCCGCGGTAAAAATGCGAAGATGTCAGATACCTAAAAAAGAAGGAAGGGTTGTTTATTTATTTATTTATTTATTTATTTAATTTAATGTTTGTTGTGTTTGATTGTTTCTTTATTATTTCTTGATTGGCTGGTTTAGCTTGAGTTGGCTTAATTATTCAAGCATAATAAATATAGCTACTCATCTTGTAGCATTTTGTAGCTGATAAGTAGCTATATACGAAAGTAAGGAAAAGTCTTCTACAAAATTTATTTTGGTTATTAATAAATCTTATTTATCTGGTTGAATCCCCATATCCTTACTATCGTGACTTTTTACTTATTTATTTATTGTTTATTTATTATTTATTTTGTTTGTTTGTTTGTTTGTTTGTTTGTTTGTTTGTTTGTTTGTTTGTTTGTTTGTTTGTTTGTTTGTTTCTTTATTTATTCATTCATTTATTTACTTACTTGCTTACTTATTACTTATTTTTATTTTGTATATTTATTTATTTATTTATTTATTTTACATGCAAGTTTACATATTTTGGTAGCTTTCGATATTGAAACATTATTTAGTATTTTAATTTTACTTTACATTTTCATATATCTTTATATATCTTTATATATAACGTATTTGTTCTTCCAGTTTCGTGAGACACACAAATTTATACAAGCACGAACCACAGGAAATTAAAAATTCATTTATTTCACAAAACGACGGATAGTTTTTTAAGAAAATATACTTTGTCTCCTCTTTGTTAGCTAATCTAATTACATAAGAGAAGCTGTGTTCCGCTAAGACGATAGTCATCTGCTTTTCATGACTTTAGCCGTTCAGACAGCCGCTGTACTGAAAACATTCTATTCGTGTTCGGACCATCCCATTGTGCGGCTTATAACTTGCCACAATACAGTTTTTATTTCAGTGGCCCGAGTCTCTGCACGGAACCTCATCACGGGATAAATTTTCGTATACAGTCTGCACTCCAGTACAGTGCTTATTTTAAACAATAATCTGGTACAACTCCCTTAATCATGTAATTTTGGACCGTGGTGGGAAAGATTTTACGGCAGCAATCTAAGGGCTTGCTAATAGAGAACTCAAGTGAAAGGGGATGCAAAAAAAGTTCTACTTTGAAAAAATTCGTTATATCAGGCAACTGTGTATACCGTAGGCTGCCGGGTTTTTTTAGTGTCGCCATTTTTAGCGAATTTAACGGTTTCTAAAATTTCGCTAGAATTAGCTAACATTCATTTTATATTTTCGCTAAATTATCTCTTACATCGCAACATTGTGACTATGGTCGCAAGAAGGAAAGGTTGTTATTATAAACGGATGGAAAAGGTCTGTTAAACTGGATTTGGTAGACGGTACTACCAGCCTGCCCCAAACAGATCCTTTTCTCAGTTAATTGTAGCTATGTACTCTAAGAAAATAGAGATCCACGATGACATAAATGATGACTTTTTTAATATTTGTTATCCTCGTTTTCTGTCGCTAAATTAAATCTTCGCTTAAACAGCTCCCCTCAATTTCGCTAAATTTGCCGAAGGCGATATGTAGTAGGCCTGAGGTATGTATTATATACCACTTTTTCTTTTTCATGGACATAAAAACTCTACGATGGAGAGTGTTTATTGCATGAGGTTTAACATGTCAGACAAAAAACAGTGGTTTCATTAAATTATAAAATAAGAGCTAATAATAAAAGATATACCGACTGTTATCGTTAAAAATATCTTTGCATGAAAATTACGAAACAAAGAAATCTAGGCTGCCTAGAAGGATTATTTTCGTGTGACCAAGGAAACCTACCGTCCTCTATTATTCTTTGCTGCTTGATTTGCTTTTCGGCAAGCGGACAGATGCAAGTATCAATAGGACACGAAAATAACCTGTTACATGGCGCAGGAAACTTGGAGCAAAGGAACGGAATGGGAAAAAATAAGATGCAAATTAAATTGTTTCAGTAAACTAATTATCCAACTTGCTGCTTTAATTTAATGCTTTATTTTAATCAACGCTCGTCTTTTTATTCAATCTCAAATTTTTGGTTGGAATCCTACAAGCCCCTTCCCACTTAAAGTGACTATATACTGCAGAAAGCGTGGAAAGGGAACGGCTACCAAACAGGAGTGATATAATTGTTTAACAATATATATACTGTGTATACAAGATATGATATAAGATACTTCCATACTGTATATATATGAAATGATATAAGATACTTCCATACTGTATATACATGAAATGATATAAGATACTTCCATAAGAAAATTCAAACAGCCCGCTGGTTTCATGTATTGGAACTTGTTGGAAGCAATGTGAAGAATAACAAACAAGCGTTCTTACCAGTCTGTATGTTTTTTTCTGACCAGCATGTTGTCCTTTCTCATCGACATGTGCGTCTTTTATGATGTTATAAAACTTCTCCACAACTGCCACTTTGCGGAAAAATGAAATTGCTGGTAAATTAGTGCGAAGAAATTTTTCAATTCTCGACTCTCCCATTGGTGTATTTTCCTAAAACGAAGAAACGATTTCTCACTGAAAATTAACCCTTTCATTACCTGTATTTACGTCCTGCCTAATGTAATCTTCCGATAAGAAACATTTATAACTTAATGGAAAAACCAGGGGGTCTTATCAGCTTTTAACAACTTGATTTTCCATTTTATTTCCAATAATTAACCCCATGGGAAAACAAAACCGATAGGGTATGAGTTTGCCTGGATCCATTTCCGGTGACAACAGTTACCCACTAGCAGCCACCTACCATCTTGATCACAATTTATTGGGACAAGGTGCCAAACTTACTTATCAAAAGAATATTCCACAAGTGATATGAAAGGAACTAATTACGTAAGAACTGATAAATTGAAGTTAAACCTAATGGGCAAAGAGGCTTCCTTGTTTTCATCAAAGAGGGAGCCTCGTTTTCATTAGAATTGTAATTAAATGGAAAATCTCGAGATTTTTTCAACAATCTCATTGCCCGATGATGAGATAAGTTTCTCTCGAAACGTAGCCCAACGTTTAAATCATTCAGGTCCATGACATGATAAATATGTCATATCATTAAGAATTGTAGTTGCTTCTACAGTGTTCGAGTTACATTTGTTTTTATAACAATCCCATATAAAACAACATACCTCTTTCGCATGCAGTGATACATACAGATCACCTTTTGGATCATCAATTACTTCATTTGTTCCTTCTTCGTGTTGCAGCAGCCGAAATCCTTTATTCCTTACCCAAAATCTGAATTTCGCGTTGCACGATGAGTCCTCTCCCCGTATCAAATTACATATTTTTAGGTACTTTTCGCTTGTTATTGTTTTGGTACGTGTGTTATCCCCATAATTTCGTTGAACCCATTTTTCAAATAAACTAACATCTGGACCATGATTGTTTGTCTCCATACTCATGTTGTATTCATTTACGTTGCTAAAAGATAAAGTTTTAGATGAGCATCCAAGGATGTGGATTTAGGGCTGTTTTTCCTTTGTCGGGATAATTGATAAAATCGACTTTTTCGTTCCCTGTTGGGTATTTTTAAAACCATAATAAATTTTTTAATTATAATTTATACAATGACTACCTGCATATTAATGAGAAATATTTTTCCCAAAACTTTAATTACTGTACCTCTGAAATGTATTTGAAAGTTATGGGTTCCACCTTATTTTAATGTTACATAAGCGCCTATTAAAATGTTTATCCACCCACACCCGTCCATAAATTGTTTCCAATTTATTTTTTGTTCTTGTAGAGACGTTTACTAACGATTAGTTAAATGCGCGATAGACAAACACTGTGAATTTCTTCACAGGGTGTTTTTTTATCAATAACGTAATTATTAAATAATAAAAAGGAATTAAAATTTGACGATTTACAAACCTACTATACTATGCAATATGTCTTGTCCTGTTTACAAACCTACTATACTGTGCAATATGTCTTGTCCTGCTTATAAACCTACTAGACTGTGCAATATGTCTTGTCTTGTTTACAAACCTACTAGACTGTGTGCAATATGTCTTGTCTTGTTAAAACAACGAAAAGAAGAATGAAAACGAACAAACGAGCTTTTGATAGTGACAAGTCATAAAACATCTTGTGTCGGAGGGGGGAGGGGGGGGGTATCATGCAGTGCAGGCCTGTTGGTTAGGGTAGGGTGATTCCTAAGCAAATGGTTGGGCGACGAAGAACATCTGTTGTTCTAGATTGCCTAAAACGTCCATAAACTTCATTATTTTGACCTTTTTAACTTGCTTGACATAAAAAATAGAGCACAGATTTTGAGAGGACAGTGGTTCCGATCCCCCTCTAGTTCTGGGCCTGTAATAGTTTATTAGCAAGCCAGAAGAAACAAAACATTTAATGATTTTTGTTTTCCAGTATTTGTATCTGACAATCTAGATATTTGAGAAATTTGCCTTGGGTCTCCAAAAACAAAATCACAGATAAAGCCTTTCCGCTCTGGATCAGGGAAGTGAAATTTTTTTGCTAAATTTACCAACGGTGAATAAACACGGAATATGTTCTTGGTTCTTGGAAATAATTTTTCCAGAAAATATTTTATCAACTCTTTACCTGAAGCAATACATAATACCCCACAGAAAATAAAAAAGGCCCGTCCCGACTCACATTGACGCAAAGGGGGTCAGAAAATATTTTATCAACTCTTTACCTGAAGCAATACATAATACCCCACAGAAAATAAAAAAGGCCCGTCCCGACT
>JANTOQ010853112.1:0-18268 GCA_027564595.1 Bythotiara depressa | reverse complement strand
ATCAAAAAGGAGAAGGTAGACTTTCCAGTACCCAAATAGAGACTGAACAAAGTCACCCCAGAGAACAAAGTCACCCCAGATTAACAAAAGAACGAATAATTCTTACGTTTAGCTAGCTGCCGCAAACTTTCATCCAACTACAATCGTTGTCATTTTAAGTGTTATATTTAACACTCTAAGTATTAACTTCTTCTACGCAAAAGCTCAATAATTTTGCATGTAGCTACAGTTGTTGTGAAACAGTCGTAACCAGCCAATATTTACCTTATTTTTGTTGTTGTTTCTGTATTTTGTTTCGCTCTCGTGCTGCGTTACCTTTATTTCCCGCCTGTTTTGTGACGCTATTCGCAAGCCATTTGGACTTCGTTTTCCTTTTGGCTATAGTTCATATCCACCTTTAATTTTTGGGAGATGGCAGAAAGCTTTGGTTTGACTTGACGTTTAATCGTCGCTCGTAATCACGGAATAAATAACTCGCCACAGCTAAATGGCGAGGTAATTCGTTAATAAACTCACATTATTCATGAATTATGATATGAAATAAGTTATTCAAAATAGGTTTGCTTTCAAATTATTATTGGAAAGAAAATACCAGAAGAAGAAAAAATGGATTTGACTTCAATTTGTTTGTTGTCGTTTTGCAAATATCGTATATACATAATGTTATCGAATACGAACCAAAAAATCTATATAACCTAATGATTTTAATTTGTTCAGTGGAACCTCTAATTAGCGGACACCATCGGTGCAAATATTTTTGTCCGCTAATTGGACGAGGTGTCCGCTAATTAGAGACTCACTTTATTCTGCCTCAAATACCTAAAACCAGTCCATTTTTTAGTTTTTTTGTGGAAGGCACCTACTTAGACTTTTGTGGTAGACACCTACTTAGACTTTTGTGGTAAACAGCTACTTATACTTAGACGTGGAAGGTTACAAAAAAACAAAAAATATCTTTCATAATTGACTAAATACTTTCAAACACTATATATACGGTTAATATTACATGAAATATTTGTCAAAATAGACATTTGTGTTTTGTTCTTGATTTGTACTGTTTCCAAGAAGACTTTTGAAAACGTGATATTTTTCCTGCTGTCCGCTAATTGGAGGTAAATTTAAAGGAGAAAGCTCATTTCGTGCAATTAAGGGAAAACGTCCGCTAATTAGATGTGTCCGCTAATTGTTGTTCGCCTATTAGAGACCTTTTTATAAGAGTTTGGCCAGAAAACGGCCGGGGAAAAGAGAATCGGGAGGCGGTGTCCGCTAATTAGAGTGTCCGTTAATTAGAGGTTCCACTGTATATTAATTTACAAACTCTTCCAGGTTAGTTACGCAGGCAATATCTACGATATAAGATACAAGATCGAACTGTTTGTGATAGAAAACCCACACAAAAATTATGTTACACAAAAACACAGTCAACTGCAATTTGTTGATCCTTATATAATAATTAAAAATTACCTAATTCATCGTGAATATTACTTTCATCCACTTCGTGGCTGATTTTTGTCGCGGGGAACTTCTCTTGTTTTGTTGTTACAGGATGTGAGTACAACAAAAGTAAACTTAAACAATAAAAAATAATAAATAAACAATCATAACAATAAGCAAGGCGAGTTTTAAGAAATTTCGAGTGATGATTACGAGCGACAATTAGCGAAATATTTTGAAATTTGGTAGTAGCAAAAATATTAATCTAATGGAATCAATACAACTTAACTACAGAGGGATAAAATAAATAAGCATTATTTTACCTTTGTCAAATATGCAAAGGTGGCAGAGGTATTATTTCATTTCTTTTCTACCTGAAAAAATTATTTGACTTCATTTTTATTTAGGCTGCGGATCTGCGCAGGTGAACAAGGAGGGCCACGGGATCTGACGTCGCGCGACGCGCATTAGCGATTTAAACCGTATTTCCATTAAACGAAAATCGCTTACAAAATGTAAGAAATCAAGTTTTACTTTTCAGCGATTGTACGACTTACATAGAAAATGTCCCGGAAATGTAACGCACGCGAGTGTTGTTTCAATGGAAATTCTACCTTAGGATCGCGTAGAACGCAGACGAGGCTTTCGTAAAAAAATTTGCAATTATTTACTTTATGGCGTGTCACAGTCAAAACTTATCACGCGAAC
Organism: Bythotiara depressa; assembly: GCA_027564595.1. Lineage (NCBI taxonomy): Eukaryota > Metazoa > Cnidaria > Hydrozoa > Anthoathecata > Bythotiaridae > Bythotiara > Bythotiara depressa. Next base: position 16,126 of record JANTOQ010853112.1, on the reverse strand, counting down.
GCACGCGGTGCCTAGTCGGTCTTTACACCACACGATATTTCGATGTGGTGTTCCGTAATTAAATATTGCAACCACATAATGTACCGCGTATGAAGAAATTAATTTGATTAGCTGGACCATTTTAGCATATTCAATGCAATCGAATTTCATTCCTTGTCAATGAGACGGAAATAAACATTTCGGAATGAAATGACGTCGTAAAAAAATCGAAATAGATCCTTCTACAGAATTTTTAGGGTGAATGTCTACTTGGTTGTAAAAAATTATATCTATGTTGAAATTGAAAAGACTCTTTTCGCAACCTCATACTCAGGTCCTGTTTTTTTCTGTTTACGAGGTTGCTTTTCCCACTGTGGAATTTCAATATATGCATCTTTTCACGAGGAAACTGAAATATAACCCCGTTCTCTGCGCTTTTTTCCCTTTAAGGACTGGTGACAAGGTCGTCTGAAATCCATTTCTTGTACAAATAAAAGAAAACTTTAAGTGATTTACCATCCCAAGGTTTAATGAAAATTTTCAACACATTTGTTGGGATAATGGTAAAGTTTGATCCTTATAAAGAGATAATAAAAAAAATTGCTGTTTAACGAAACAAAAAAGAAAAAGTTATTAAATTGATTATTACCGTTTATAACACATCTCTAATTATAAATAACTTTAGAATATAAACGAAGAAAAAAGTGCAGGAAATGACGGAGGCATTATTGAGTAGGCTAACACGCCACAAAACCCGGTCGAAGAGAGATTATATCCTAATCTTCTCTAAGGCAGCAATGCGATGCAAACTGGATGAAAACACTGAAAAATAGAATTTGCTCTCCGGCATAGTTGTTTTACATTCAGTGTAAAAGAATGAAAACATTTGGATATTATACAAATAACGGCCCTATCAGTTAAAAAACTCCAAAAAGATTAACTTCAAAAATGCTATGATAAATATTTAACCAAAGTAAATTGATACTGCAGTTAGAACGAGTTAAATAGAATTATATTTTCAGCCACTTTATCCGTTTATACATTCAAAATGTTATACGAACCACAAGGTAATCCCGTCGCGTCATCGAGTTTCACTAACAAAAATATCCGACAGGAAAGAAGAAAAATAAGTCAAAATAAGTTTCGTTACCTGAAGTCCCACAGGTTGTTGAATTATGTTCTTCAGTGGAAGCTTGGTTCGGAATGTAGAGGAGATGTTTTCCGCTACCTCCCTTCATTGTAGAGTCATTTTTCATAGGCATTATAAAGTAATCGCCGTAGACACCACTGCTTATCAGACCTTGCTAAAAATTTGTAAAAGATAATACAGTTTTGTGGTTACTTGTAACATAAGGTCTTTACACAATATAGTTAAGATGTTATCTGAGTGATTTTTCCTTATCTAAGACATCCGTGCTATAATAAGTTATATATCTTTAATTAACAAAGTGACTTAACACAGAAACGGAAACCCCAATTTTCTAAAAATGAAATAAGACCGTCACAATTCGAAACCAAAATAAAAATGAACCACTGTTTTTAAATGGTTTATGCTTTTACTCTAGGGTTCTTCATGATAGGAGTAGTTAGTCTTTCCCAGTCTCCTCTGTCTTATTATTTGTCATACAAAATAGTAGTAAGTAAATAGTGTTTTATTATGACATTTATAGCTTCATATTGTTAATTGTTACATATACATTTGTACGATATTACTGTACGGCGAAATATACTAACTAACTTTGTATGGTGAAAATACTAACTAACTACTCACCATTCCTGCGCATATATTCACAGTTACGAGCGAATTGTCGTCATTAATTATCTTCCCTTTATAGAAGCAGCCTCTAATATCTTGTCTTATAATACTCTGTCTATACAGATCGCCAAATCTTTGTTCAATTTGAAAATTGGGAGCAAGAAATTGATCGTTATGTTCTATCTGCATATAAAACGTCCAACTTGTAGATTTAATTTCATAAAAAATCCATCTTTGTACGTCATGATTTCCTTCTGTGCACGTAAAATTATATCGATTTAATAGTTCCAGTCTCACATAAACTTCTTCGCATGTCATTTGAGTTGGATAGACTGATAATATAGTATCTGCCGCCACAGCGCTTGTCAATAAATCTGTCTCTATAAACAAAACATATAAATCGTGTTTATTTATTTTGCGTTTTTGCATCTCATCAAATTTAAGTATACATTTAAGCCAAAATATACATAAAGAAATATTCGCGGCGCAGTATGTAATAAGTGTAGAAGAATTCTTCCTTCCTTCGTCTCGTACAATGAATCTGTGATTTGCGGCTTCACGATTAAGCTGTTGTTTGAACCTAGAACGTGCTGATCTCACGGTACAAATAGTTAACCCTTTAATGCATAGTATCCCCGGAAAAGAATCAAACCATTAGTCATTTCTTTACGATTTTACTTTTTCGAGGGGGGTTAATTATTGAAAATATAATGGTAAATAAATTTGGTAAAAGCTGATAAGACCCTCTAGTTCTTCATAAAATTTATAAAGGGTGTTTGATAAGACCCCCTGGTTCCTCATAAAATTATAAAGGTTTCCAATGAGAAGTTTAATATGACCAGGGGGTATGCTTATGCATTAAAGGGTTAAGAACAGATGAGATGAAATTTAACAAGTAAAGTGTAAAACTTACGTAGACAGTTCCAGCAAAGAAGACTCTGCAGTAACATTACTAAATAAATTTTGAACAGCGTTTGATAATCTCTTGACACAATCATTGTGGGGGTAATGTATTTATCTAAAACTTTCATGGTAAATGCAATGTCCTGCCATGCACTTAAGCCGAAATGACTTCCTCTGTCAGCACTCGTGAATAAGGTTTAAGCCAACATAACCATAACGATACGGAATTATACTGTATGCTGTACTTGGACACGGCAAGCTCTTTGCAGTCGTATAATGGGCGAAGGCAAGAAATATTGGGGATCGGTTACGATCGCCTATTTCCTCAACACTCGCCCGAACGCTGTTCGAGATGTCGGCCGTTCAGTCGTTTATTATATTTTTCTAGTTGAATTATTCCTCAAGCTTCTGTGGAAAGCCCACAATATATATTCTAACCAATGACTTCGCGACCTATTCAAATCTAAAACAAAGAAAACAGAGATCACAAACTATTGTCATCGCAACGCATTTTACCCCCGTCAATATTTATCATTGAAACAAACAAAACTAAAATCCGAAAATTTTCTTCTAAAATAATTAGGTGAGCTTTATTTTTAAAAGTAACAGAGGGAACGTAGTTTTAGATACTGATAACTATCAAGTTCCACCTCAGATGCTGTATAATATTTACCCTCTACAGATTTAACAAACAAGATGGAATTAAAGAGCTTATGCTGAGGAGGTTAGAATTCTGTTTAAGAGAGAAATTAAGATACGCACACGAGTGTTGATTTGCCACCCTCTATCAACAGTGTCTGAGGGAGATAACGACTTCTTGACATTGTTAAAGAAAGTTAAACAAAGAGGAGAAGATGTTAAAAAACCTGTTTCCGGACGCAAACGTATCTCTTTCGTGTACTCAGTAGTTACCAGCAAAAAGTTTCCAGTTTTAAACATAATACTGTTTTCATGTTTTATCGCATTTATGGATTAAATTTTCGCTTAAATGTCCTGAATAGACACGGTAATTTTAGAACTGTGTGTCTCTTAAGCCTTAAAGGCACATTTTTAGTTACTTTGGCGCTTTATCGCAAGATAGTTAGTGAATGATTGCGGACATCTTACTGCAGACACGATGAAAACTTTCCCGTAGACCATCATAACTCATAGCGAAATCAAGCAATATAGTAGAGATCTTAGCAGGTTACGGTGTTAAACTTAATTAATTTTTGTAGAAAACATTTTTTACTTATGTTTGCTCAAAATCAAAACACAGTCACATTTACCTTTCATTTATTTATTTATTCTTTTACCTTTCATTTATTTATTTATTTATTCTATAATTTTATAATTGTCCTGAGGATGTCCTTTTTACTTTCCCAAAATTTTATTAATAATTTATTAAATAATTAATTAACGATTGACGATTTTGCGTGGTACTTGTGGGACAAATCAAAATTTTGGAGGTGATTTGTTATTACTAAAGTAAAACCTTCCATTTATGGAAAACATCTGTAGCACTGTGGCGGTTGACATGGCTCGCAATCCAGAAGTTACGAGTTTCGGGTCCTATATTGAGACAGTGCGGGTGACAATCAAAATCAATATGTCATACTTATTTGTTTGTGTGCGCCACAAACAGTACCAATAATGCAATATTCGAAAGTGTTCCTGTCATTGGTGCCCCCCGGATATGATTCAAATTATTACTCGTTTCTTTGCTGTTTTCATTTTTGCTGGGGGTTAATTATTGCTCTATTCTGAAATATGCGAATATTAACTGTTGGAAACTTCCTATAGAAACCTTTATAATTTTCTTGAAAAATCAGGAGGTCAAGTTTCTCTTTTCTCACAATAATTAACCCCCTGCAAAAATCAAAACATCAAAGAAACGAGTAATAATTTGATTTTATTCGGGGACACCAAGGTTTATAATGACGGCTCCTTATATGGAGAAATATGAGGCATATGAGTTTTATTTCCCCGTTATTTAAACCTTCAATAAACTTGTGAGAGGTACCAAAAATAAAGAGAACATGCTAAGAACAATTGTTAAGTAAATAAGACTGTCATAAACAAATATTTTGTCGGAACATAAAACTAGTAATGCATTAAGTAACTGCGCACTAAAGAATGATAAAAATGTTTTTTTAAGGTTATGAAAATTTGACGTATCGTTAAACTTGTAAAACAGGAAAGATTCTTAAAGTTAATTTGTCCGGAAAACAAAAGTAGAACAAGGAACTATATTCATTATCACGTGAATCTAGAAAGAGGCTTTGCTGCACTAAACAAATCCGCTATCTTGAAGCGGGGGCGCAATGTACTTAAACCTGATTTCCATTCAGCAGAATTTTCCGTGCGACCTTAATTTTCATTGTTCTTGTCCGCGCGACTTGTAAAAAACATTGAAAAGCGTTCTACTTTTTCTGCTTAATTTTGTAAAACAACCAATCTGATTTTAAGAAAACTCCGCCCGCGAGGAAAATTCCGCTTAATGGAAATCAGGCTTTACTCCCAAAAAACTCATATTTATGGTATGCGTTAAACAACCGAATTTTACCTAATTATTTAACGTCAATTATTCGCCCCCAGAAATACAAGCCTCTAGTTTTACTATTGAAAAAGATGTATGTATATATTTTGAGACCTAAAGACGGCCATTCGTTTCAGCCTGGAATACACTGCAAACAATGTCTTCAAATACACTGCAATCAATGTCTTCAAAATACCTATTTAACACTATTCATAGTATCCCTGGAAAGGAATCAAAACATCAGTCATTTCTTTGTTGTATTACTACTTCCAGGGGGTTAATTAATAGAAAGGAAAGGGAAAATAAGGTTGGTAAAAGACGATAATACCCCCTGGACGATAATACCCCCTGGTTGTTCATAGGAGTTCGTTAAGAAGTTTTAAATAGATAGGAGGTATGCCTAGATGTTGGGTACAAATAATGGAGAAAAACCTGGGAACGAGGTTGCATTTGAAAAACGTACAAATAATGGAGAAAAACGTAAGAAACGGAGCGAGGTTGCATTTGAAAACCGTAAGAAAAATAGGAAGAATGACCTGGGAACGAGGTTGCATTTGAAAAACAGAGAAACAAACATAGACCACGTGCATTTGTGTGAAAATACGTTGATAGCACGAGAACTATACTGTTGTTGTTTCAAAAAGAGTAAATATATATAGTAGCTATCTAACAACGCAACAAGTTTTATTCAGATAAAATATATTAATATTAAAGTTTTGTAACCTCGCCAATTTTTCCTTTCATATTCTTTCGCTATACACCAGGCATCTTTATATAATATATGTTGATTTAGCTGAGAAAAAATCTATCTATACACCAGGCATAGAGTGTTTAGCATATAGTACTAGGCCAGTACCAATGCCAATTTAAATTTTCAAAAGTTAACTTATGAGCAATAGTTAGATGCGTCTTCGTAGGGAAAAGGAAACATTAAAAACTTTTTACGCCGGCTCTAATTAACACCACTGTGTAAAAAAATAACGCCAATTAGGAACGACGAAGAAAGTGGCAAGTATAAGATATATCATTTAATATACGCACGATCCATCAATTTGTCGTGTTTGTTGAAACGTCTTATTAATTTATGAGTCTCGTAAGACTATTAAAATCATTATGTTTTGGCATGACTATGGTTGTTTTCAACCAACGCAAACAGTATCGAATCGACTTTGTTCAACTGTTTTGATTTGATTCGCAAGCATCACACAATCATGGAAGTGAAATTTTAACCCACGTCTATAGTAACGTTCCGATAACAAATCAGGAGGTCTTTACTACTTTTACCAACTATGTTTTTACTTTTATTTCTAATAGTTAGCCCACCGAAAAATCTAAAACAGCAAAGAAAATGTTTCGAGGAAACGTTTCCTGGGACAAAAAACACTTAAAGGGTTCAAAGTCTTATTTATTGATGTATTCTTCACACCGCTTCTATATCTTGCACACGGAAATCTCTGGTTTATAAAAATTTAACAGAGAGAGTGGTTTGTTTTGAATCCAATCATCACGTGACATAGCGCTTGGGAAACCAGAAAGATTATCACAGTTTCAACAAAGATTTTGCATTTTGCATTTTCTCTCCTGCGCAATGGCTAATAATTTAATCCGAAATGCTGCTCCGCTCCTGAAAGTCTTGAAATTTAAATTCTGTGGGGGAGACGGGTATTAAATCAAGGTTGCGTATTCATTGATAAGAAGTCAGGATGTTCCCCTGACATATCAACAAAAAAATTTACTCTTAGTATAAAAGGGACTATTTTAAAACCATATAAACTACTAAACCACAAATAAAGAAGGTATATATCCTATAACCGGAGTTATCATCCGGACATACACATTATTTTCATTAGGACTCACACGTAATTGGGGTTTCCGATAAAAGTACTTCATCTGCGGTTTTTTGAACATCCATTTAAATAAAACACCTTTACGTTTTACATAAGTACCTGTGATTAGTTAGAATTATTTAGTGAAGATTTTATGGCTAAGCAGATTATGAAAGTGACACATGATATCAACCGAAGAAACAAAAGGTATAGGTTGCTTAACCTTTTCCCCGCAAAAAAATTAGCAGCCGTTTAATATTGGATATTCGAGCTGTGATAACGATGATAAATCGTGTTCCCGTGGTCTAATAAACATCCAATAAACGCAAAATACATTCACAACAAAAAACAAAAAGTAATATAAACTAAATATTTTTAAAGGAAGATAGGTTTAAACACGATGAAAAGAGATCATTATACACGAATTGCTACAGAAAACACCAACATGCGGTTTATGCCTTAATCCCAGCTGTCTCAGCAACATGTAAGAGGAGAGGTTACAAGGTCTGAAACCCAGATTCATGTCTCCAAATTCGAAGTAAAAGTAAAAATGAGATTTGTTTAACCTAAGGAAGCCACTGTAATATTAGTTAAGTTATGGTCAAGGTCATATACATGCGTTCCTTTCTCAATTAAAACAACCATGTTTAGCATGAAAACGAGGCATCTAAACAAACAAACCTCCCATTGATGGATTGTTTTTATTTACCACGCAAGTACCACGCCTTTTCATTGCCGCGCGTGAAGTGCCGATAAAATAGATCTAATCTAGTACTATGCCAACTCAGAAATCATAATTGCGAAAGAAACACACAGTATATTTCTAGTATTCACTTCTTCACATAGTGTAAACCATGTATTGCAGTAAAACTCGATTTCCATTTAGCGGAATTTTCTGCACGGTAGGAACTTTTTTGAGCGGTTAAATTTGAATGCTTGTCACATTGTTTTGCTAGGATAAAAACAATGAGAATCAAGTACACGTGGAAAACCTCGCTAAAATGTATCAGGTTTAACCCAATAGTGCCTGTTCCCGATTATTTAAATCTACGTTCATTTCTTTACAGCTGTGCTTTTTCCAGGTGTGTTACTAATTGGAAATAAATTAAAAAATAAAGTTGGTCAAAGTTGATAAGTCCCCCTGATCTTTGATAAAAATTATAAGGGGTTACTATTAGGTAATTTACAATAGGCAGGTGTGTCCAGGCATTATAGGGATAAAGCATATGTTAAGGAACGTAAACTAATTTTCCTGACGGAAATAATAAAAATGCTCCGAAGATACCAACACAATACAGGAAGCCAAAGAAACATATAATATCCATAAACCAATAGTACGTCTAACTGTTATTTCTAATACAGAGTTAAAATCTGTTCTTCTTTTAAGGTAAAACCAATTCTTTAACTTAGTTTGTTTTCCTCTGTATCAATAAGCAGGTAGAAATTCCCAACTCTCATCAAATATGTGTAATTAAAAATCTTTCCACAAAATGAAATTCCAACGGGTAGATCTGTGGTAAATATTACGAAAATGTAATTGGTTGAATTTAATTTTAAAACTGTCAACTTAAAATTTAATATTTCTTTCCCCACGGAAATAATTTATGCATTAAATAATAATAGTTTTATTAACAAATGCTATGCCAAAATTTCCTATACTTTTCAGCTGTATTCACATTAGTCTGTCGGTCTAATTTAATCCAACACCCCTGTATTTATGGCGTTCCCATCTAACATTTCGTTGTTGTTTATTGCTGTCCAAAAATGCAGGGTTGAATAACATTAGTAAAACTGACCGTCTAAATGAAGCAGACACTCTACAAACTGTGCACGCTGCGCGCTTCAAAAATATATAAACACGGCAGATTAATTTCGAAACAAATCTTCTTACCTTGTTGAAATATGTCGAACAATCGTCTATTCTTGGTTAAAACCGTTTATTCCTTGGTAAATAAATAGATAAATGTTCTGAATGAAACGTATTTTCTATAATGGCCGACAGGATACAAGGCAACTTGTCAACGTGATAATATTGATCGTGTTCAAATAACAAAGTGGAACAATCAAATACACACAAACAATATATATGTTAGATTAAATGGTCCAGCAACGAACTTTAAAATAAACACAGATGTACGGACAATTGTATGGTTGAATTAATTATGTAAACAGCTTGTCACCGATGATATGCCTAATAATGCGGTTAAATATATATGAATAACGCTTTGTGTTTGTTTTTTAAGTTCTTTAGTCACAGACTTATACGAAATACTGTTTCTTCTTTGTTGACACTGAATTGATTTTTAACGGAATTATCAAAGTTGTTATTAAATTAACGACGATATATTATGTAAGCAATTTAAAGATAACGTAATTCTGGAACTCTTGGAGTCTGCTTTTTTCATGAAATATTTTATTACTAATCAATGAGGGGTTGTATCCGGTTCGGATATCATAGAAGAAACGTTTTTACTCTAAGAACTATAAACATTAGATTAAGCATGTTACCGTTACATCTTCACACCTTCTTATGCATAAAACCAACGCATCAGAAGCTAGTGATAGGATAGGAAGCATCACGCTGTTCCATTTTATAGCCAATGAACGTAAAGATTTGTTTTTAGTTGTTTTTTTGCTCAATACTTGGAAGAAATCGGAAAAATAACAAGTTATGTCTGGAAATGTTACAGAAAAATAACCTTTAGCTCTGGAATTTAATCTTTTTACTGTAGAATATTATAGCCTAGATGAAACTTTTAATGGTCAGAGGATCTACGTCCAGGTTGTGTGTGTGTACGGATATAAAACGAAAGAGTCCAATGAACAATGAATAAAGTAATTCCGGGGGTAACTATATTAAAGTTCGTATTTATATGTTTGTGTGCGCCACAAGTGATGCCTACAATATAATATTCGAATGTGATCCTATGGTGCAGTATTGCGTAATGTGCATGCTTGTAAGGCTCTCAGAGCTGAAAACTTAGTAAAAATGTCAACCTCGTTCCAAGGGTTTTTTCTCGCTTTTCATAACTGCGCAATGATACGTCATAGCAAGGATGTTATAAACATAGTCTGAAAAGAGTACCTTTATGTACATTTTACTGTAAAGCATAAAAGGTAAAATAAAAATGAGGTATGGTTGCTAAATCGAATATTTACAAGGGTTTGACTGTCTTGGCCCATAAAAACCGGGTTTTGAGGGTAAAAATAGGTGAATATTTACAAGGGTTTGACTGACTTGGACCATAAAAACCGGGGTTTTTGGGTAAAAATATGTGAACATTTTTGCATAAACTTAATTTTTAAGTAATGATTTGATGGCTTATTATGAAAATATGTTTTACGTGCATTTCCCGGAAATAATGATGTAGGTTACTACGTTTTTATTGGAACGACTTTTTTTATATCGAAAAATTTCTGGCTAAAAAACGAAAGAAAGAGTAAATCATAACAGATTAGAAATCAACCTCAGAAACATTAGGAGTAAGAAAAGCAAACCCCCGTAAAACTAGGAGTAAGAAAACCAGCAAGGTTTAATTTTGACGCCACTCCGTCGTCTTCAGTTATGCGTAGGATGATAAGTAGCTTCTGAGAGTACGGTCATCAATAAAATTGTTAGACATTTTTTAATCCATTATATAAGTAGACATTTACGATGAGTCAGTCACCCGCTGAAACGTAATTCCAGAGTACTCATCTACGAGAAAATATGACACAAAGCACCCTCATCCCCAGCAGCTTTTTTCTTCCTGACAATGCAAAATGAGAAATATGGAAAAATTCCGTGTGGACTAAATTCAGTTGCTTTGTACTCATAACAACGTGGTTTAGGATTTATCTTGTAATCAACCCGAATTTTCCCCAATTAAAGAGGATTTACCTAAGTGGCACACTGGTTGGATTTCTATTTCCAGAGCTGGAAGGTTCATTTAGGGCGTATATGAAGCTTCGTGCGCACCTCATATAGATGTCCGTGATGAACATGGACAGCCCTGGAAATATAATGAAATGAGGGTGATTAATTCCAAACCACCCGAATATAATCATATGAGTGCAAAAGGTCAACAAGAAAAAACATGAAATCATGATCCACTGTGATCAAACAAAGTAGCCATTGGAAAAATTAGCGGGTGGTTACAAGTTAGCGGGTGTTTATAAATGAGTGGAATGAATAAAAAATGATGACCTATATGATCAACCTCGTCCCCAGGACTTCTTTTCCTTTTTTTACATGAATATAGCCTTTTGATATCAAGAAGAGAAAGAGACTCTGGGAACGAGGTTGCCATGAAAAACAGAGTCGAGATTTTAACTCTTTAATGCATAATCATACCTCCTGTTTATATTAAACTTCCCATTAGAAACCTTTATAATTTCACGTGGAAGCAGGGGGTCTTATCAGCTTTTACCAGCTTTATTTTACATTGCATTTCCAATAATTAACCCCCTGGAAAAGGCAAAAAAATGACCAATGATTTTATTCCTTTCCGAGGAACCATATGCATCAAAGGGTTAAAGTCCAAACATATGTATGTGTTGAAAATTTCAATTCTCTTCATTAAATAGAAAATTCGTTTTTGACTACGGACCAACTATAAAGTACATATGCAGTGGCCAGAACTCCTGTACTACGTCGTCGTCGTAGAATCTCGGTTGTTTAACCTTACTGATATCGATGTTCGTTGGCAAAGGCCATGAAAGCGAGGTTGGGTGCTAGCGTGTTGTGAATCACAAGTAATTTAAGATATCACAAACAATGTGAGACTGAAAAAAAAGCATCCACCTCGTACCCAGTGCTATTTTTCCTTTTCGGTATGAGGAAGGCGGAATTTTTTTCTTCCGACATCAGTTATATAAAAAGAGGAAAATAGACCTTGGGAATGGAGACTGAAAATGCATATGTATTTCTTTGCACGTGGTCCAAACTTCTGAGAATAACGATGTCACCTGTTGTGCTCCATGTGACAATTGTTTGGACATATAACCCGTGCAATTAATCGATTAATTATCATTGTAATTTATTGTTTGATTATTACTTAAAAATTTAATTTAATTTAATCATATCCGTATCGTATAATCGGTAGCTAACGAGTAGTTAATGATAGATAAGTTAATTAGATCATAATCCACTGCGTAATTCTTTTAATCAATTTTATAGTAGGTCCCTCATAAATTGACCATATTTGTATATTGAATGATTTAGGCCCATTTGTAGACTGTATTATCCTTTACATCATGGTCAAACAACGGCCAGAAAACGCTGGAGAAACGTTACGTACGTTGTTGTAACGCTGTTCCAACGTCGTGTGATGATGATTTTCCCACTATCTATTTTCGAATGTGAATGTTTCTATGACGTAATAGATTTAACGAGAATGAGGTTGAAATGTTTCTATGACGTAATAGATTTAACGAGAACGAGGTTGAAATGTTGTTTGATGTTTATTAATTTATATATACTTCATGTTATCTAAAGAAATTTTAGTGCAGTAAGGATATATTTAGGTTTCGAGAGTGAAAGTTTGCTAAAACCAAAGTCGTTCTTTATAACATCCTTGACAAAACGCAACTATAGTCCACACTATTTCATGGTTTTTTTTTTTTCCTTTTTGATATTCCCTCATATCAAAAAGGGAAAAAAGCGCTGGTGACGAAGCTGGCTATAGTCTCATTTTCTGCAAACCACTGTGTCCCTAATTAAAAGAGAATGCTTCATTGTTAGCGTACAAGTTTGACCTTACCACCGTTCAAGACAGGAACCATTAAAATTGTCTGAAAGGTAAGGAAAATATTATCAGAGAAGAGGAAATAGAAGGTTTCAAATTTGACAGTGTTTGAAGAGATAATAAATTCCAACGTTTGTTGCGGTATTATCTATGAAAAAGGGGCACTCTCCTTCGCAGAAAAAATGGGGAATTTGAAAGAGGCGGTGGAAGCACGAAGATAGCGAAAATCTCTAAAAATGTTTTCTGCGAAGGAAAATAAAAATGATTTTCACTAATCTTGAGGCGATTAAAATTAACTGGTTTTCTAACACGCCTACAACACAACATGGTGTTTTTTTATTGTGAAATATATTTTGATTTTAAGTCACATTTGAGGAAACACGAACATAGCTAGACAGAAATGTCTTTTAACACCTACCTGAAACTTACAATATACACTTATCACAACTAATAAATCCTGCAACTAGAAAGGGCGTTGAATGCTTCCAGACCCTCAAGCTTTATACATAATTTATCTTCTGGAAAACACGGTTAATTATGGCTTTACCTGAGATTAATAAGAGGCAGAAAATATAACATCGAGACAAAATCATAGCGGAATAGTCCTTCCCCGAATCTCGTGAAAATTTAAAGTTTTATTTTTACGCATGAATAAGAGGCGGGACATTTGAAATTAAGTAGGCTTTGATCGTTGGTGTAATGTAACGAAAATAACCCTTCTGTTTGCCATATATCATTGAGATTTTCAGCATAGGCGTATTTTTTGATGAGGTCCGTTATTTATATAATTAAAGTTCTAATTTTTATGAGATTCGGTAAGGTCTATTTGCTTTGATTTAAACGAACAATCAAGAACATATATGATACCTGCAAACAAAAAATACAAACGGGAACACATTTATTTAATTTGGTAAACGTGACCATGAATCATGCGAATTCGCACTCTGCTTTTTTTCTAGGTCTTTTTTGCTGTACGATAATTAAAAATGACATACACTACAAACATCTGCCGTTTCCTCAATGATTAGCTTTGAACGCATGTAGCAAGCAAAGAGGGGCGGACCGCAGGAATCGCTTGTTGCGTACATGAAATATTAACATGACCTAAAAAAGATTTGACGAAAATCTCGACAACTCTTAAAGAGAAATTAGATCCACATGATGTAAAAGCTCTATTAATATCTTGAGTTGTTTAATTTTATCATTACTGAAAATATCATACCAACCACATAACTGTACGCAATTGACATGCTTGCGGACACGTATACACCCCATCCTTAAAGACAATAGTATATCGGACGCGTATCTCCCCCTCATCTTTTCTTAAGCCGTGTATTACGAGAGCTTTTCAAAGATGTACACCGCATACACCGCAAACAAGCAGATCTATGGGTATTGAGTAGTGGTTCCCCTCCGTACTGGCAGATCATTTCCTTTATTCTGGTCTTGTTTTGTCTTTTTTTCTAAATATATGCCAATGTTTTTATATTTGTAATTTATATTTTGTTTATTAAAAGTTTATTAAATGTTATGTTTATAGACAAAAAAAAACGAAAAAAACGCCGGACACATATATTATCCGAGCCTCCTAAACAAAATATTACGCCGGGAACGTATACCTCCCCAAGCCCCCTAAAGACAATGCAACGCGGTAAACGTTTGTCATCCCATCCTCCTACTGAAAATTCCACCCTGGAGATGTATGAAAGCTAACCCAAGAAATAAGACATAGGACAAAGGTGTGAAATTTCCATAAACAGTGTGCCACAAGTGGTTGCATATACACAGACAGTGTGTCACAAGTGAATATAGCGGCACTTACAAAAAGAAACGAGTTCAAATTGTTTAAAAAAAACAACTTTATGACTTAGCCTTTTAATGCCTAGTGCCCAGTGCCCCCGGAAAGGAATAAAATCATTGGTCATTTCTTTGATATTTTGCTGTATAAACTTAAATCATATGGTGTTACTGGACATCTGTTAAGTCTCATCAGGAAGATCATTAAATATAAATAAGAAAAAAACGAATCTAAAATCGAACCTTGAGGTAACCTGCTAATGTTACACCCTATTTGTTAAAAAACTCTCAATAACACTTTACAGAGGTCCAGTAACACCAAACGATTTAAATTTATACAGCACACTTTCATGCCAGATACTACCAAAAGCTTTAGGTATATCTAAGAACAGGCCTCTTGTTTCAACGGGAGGACAAGCATCAAAATTAAAAACACTTCATGGGTTATAGCAAGTAATTTTGAAAAACAAGAATCCTCTTTGCGAAAACCAGATCGACAAGAAGAAAATATATTGTTAGATTCAAATGAGGCATTTTTCAAAAATCTTTCCACAGATAGGCAATATATTAGTCTATATAATTTTCAAACAAATTTTTCCTATGTCTGATGTTACCAAAGAGAAATTGGCGAATAATAATGGAACCTAGCATGTCCGGTATCTACCAGTCTTAAGTAATTGTCTAACTTCTTTCTGATCGTGGTGTAGATATATTATGACCAGGGTCCTCCCTATTTCCTCAAATAAATCCTACAGCAATGTAATGTTGCATGCTTCTCAATTAGCATTATGTATTCATCGAGATTAAGATCTATTTCATGGATGGATATATTTTATCTGGCCACTGTTCTTACCGCAGCGATCCACACTGCATCGTAGGGCTCCCGGACGTTTTACAGTATTACAGTTTTAGCGTACAAAAGTTGCAAAACAAATAAACAAATAAAGAAATAAAAAATCTGAATAACAAAAATTCAATTATTTTTATTCAACAAAAGAACAAGAAAATTCTCCAGACAGGAAAATGTAAGAAGTTGGAGATTCTGAACTTTGATGTTTCATGCTGTTCCGCTTC
This sequence comes from Bythotiara depressa, assembly GCA_027564595.1. Lineage (NCBI taxonomy): Eukaryota > Metazoa > Cnidaria > Hydrozoa > Anthoathecata > Bythotiaridae > Bythotiara > Bythotiara depressa. The sequence goes on along the minus strand of JANTOQ010853112.1, from coordinate 547 downwards.
AACGATAAGCAATGATACGTAAAATGTGCACGCGTGCAATGTAACTTTTTCTAACACGGTTAAACGGTTTTAGCAATTACTACAATGATTCAAACGCACCCCCAAACAAATATCGATTACGTCATCTATAGACAGTCCTCCTTTCACCCAATAAAGAATATATATATATATAGAGTATTTAGCAATGTTGATAGTTATAATAATCATCAAGTATAACGGAGTTCTTAACATTAAAAGAAAACATCGATTCAAGGTGTTTTCAAGGAGGAAAGACTCGTTTATAAAGAGCTTTAGAATTCCCACGCAATGACAAATCTTTATTTGAATTAGCGGTCGTTATTATATCGCAATCATTCTCTATCTGGAATAGAGTTTATTATCCCCTTAGCATACTGTTTCCGTTGAGTTCATTATCTCCTTAATAGCCTGTTTCCGTTCAGGAACCTTTTCTCCAGACAGGAAAAAACACATCAGTAGTAGTAGTAGTAGTAGTAGTAGTAGTAGTAGTAGTAGTAGTAGTAGTAGTAGTAGTAGTAGTAGTAGTAGT
>JANTOQ010852001.1:6936-18276 GCA_027564595.1 Bythotiara depressa | reverse complement strand
ACGACTCTGGGAATCCCCCAATTACGTACGCGTTCGAAAACACTAGTCCCAGATCTTTCGAACGTTGCGCATCGCTCGCGTAATCTAAAAACTGTTTTCAAAATGGTGGTCATTGTTGTGTAACGCAATCTTTCAAGCAAATATCCGAACATTTATGTTATTTATATCTACTGGTGCATCGTCATTTCATATCTCTAATTGAATTTTTCACATTCAACATACATATTTACCTGTGGTGCGGTTATCAGGTTTACAAAACCTCAATTTGATAAATAAGTGTGTTGTTTTTGATTGATTATTCTGTCTGTTGGATGTTATCAGTGTTTTGGTTTGCCTGACAACAGCTGAAGGATAAAAGAAACGTATGAGATTACTTGAAGCATACAACTGAAATTCTTTGTAACTATCTAGAAAAGTAAATTCAATTAATTAATAAAACCAAAGATATCACGCCCTGGTTTTCGTAAAAGTTTTCTAATGAGAAGTTCGTAATGTTCAGGAGGTGGCCCCAATACGAATAATCGCATATGTTCTGGAGATAACAAATAATCACATATGTTCTGGAGATAACTATAATGGATTGATTCCTGTTCAAATACGAGCGATGCTCGTTTGGTTCTTTCTCTCATTCATTAGTGTAGCTCTAAGAACTGAGGAAGAAAGTAAAAAAATTATTCATAAAGAAAGTGACGCGTTGATGAGAGATTCCCTGCCAGTAGAAGTTGTAGGAAAATATTAAAGAAGAGAACAAATTCAAAAACATTTTTTGTTTTACTATATAGTTGCGGGATGCCAATATGGCCATCTGCACAAGTTTACAATGGAAGCATGTTTATGCATCTATGAAATGAAACGTACAAGGTTCGCCACGCAAATGAGGCTACGCTAGCTCTATCTAAAAAACATCAAATAAGTAAAATGTGAAAGCATAATATGAAACACGTGTTTCTTGAAACAATATTTCGGCTTTTACGAGTCTTCGTCAGGTTAAAACTTTATATATGTGTTTGTTTGTGGTGAGAATTATTTTGGTGGAAAGTAGTATCATTATGATTGCTATTTTTGGATGTTGTTATTAAGTGCATTATTTTTTATGTCCATTTTGGAAAGATGAATAGTGTTGTATCTTGTTTGTACTCGCGGCTTATATTTCATTGGCAAAGTAGTGGAGAATACATTCGTATATAAATTGTAGAACTTCTGTCATTGTTTTAGACTCATCAAGCCGCAGCCATTTATATATATACAGTTACCGCCATTTCACTCAAATATTAGCTAGATTGTGTTTTGTGGCTCAAACCTTTTTCCATTTCCCTTGCATTTTGTAAGGCCTTATAATAACGTCATAACGTCATAACAACTTTTTCTATGAAACTCTTTTGGTGTTTTTTTCTGCAAAGTTTTTTTTTTAATTAAATATGTTATTTCTGTGAAATATTAGAATGTACTACAGTCTTTATTTATTTATTTATTTATTTATTTATTTATTTATTTATTTATTTATTAATGTTATTGCTCAAGATGCAGTGTTGAAATGTTTGTTTAACAGAAATGATCCAGAAATATATGTCATGGATTAAAAAGTGAGAAACGTGACTATTATTTTTACTCATGTATTTGTATTTGTACTGCTGATTAATAATTGTGATTACAAATGCACCTGGTAGATTACCACTCGTGTGTACTTGTCGATAACCATACGTATGTCCATGACAATAAAATATATTTCTGTTCTATTGCATTTGTTGTTATTGTTCTTATGTCTAGCTGCATGTTACTGTTTTATTTGTAGAAAACATTCAAAAAAAATGTCCGGTGAATCGGAAAAGAAAAGTGTATTTGTATTTCTACCGAGAAGTGTGATACACAAACAAAATAGAGGTAAGAATTTCTCACTGATGCAAAACAAATAAAATATGTTTTTATTTACTTTATGTTATACCGATCTAATCTGTTCCGTTATTTTCTTTCGTATTTCTTTCCATGTAGTATGTTGTGCAATACTTGCTATGGTTTCAAGCCTGTTATCTGATTATCAGAAGCGTGTATTCTACACAAAAAGTACTGAACATTTGTCGCACCATTTAAATCTTAATTTCCGTGTTTTACGTTTTGTTTAGGACAACGACAACAGAGAAATACCCGACAAAAAGAAACGTCTCTTACGACGACGACTACAAGTTTGAAAACTGACGACGCTGATGATGGCTCCAGTGAAGTAAAAAAAAAGAGTAAAGATCAAAGATGGCCGACACACGACGAACCTGTGTGTGTGATGTGCGGCAAGTACGGCGAATATATATGTAACGAAACTGATGAAGATATCTGTAGCCTGGAATGTAAACACGCGCATTTAACAGCACGGGAAAAGAACCTGGAAATAAATATAGATGACCAATCAAATTCTGCTACAGCACATCCGTCGTTCGATTTTTATTATTCTGCGTGTGTCGTTTCTAACAGCAACAAAATATCTACTATGAGCAAAGAGAAAATAAATTTCTTACGAGAGAAACTTGAATTGAATGTTAAGGGAGTGGGTATTCCGCAAATTGTTTTGGACTTTACTCAGTGTGATTTTCATCAACAGCTGTTAATAAACTTAAAAGAAAATAAATATTTACTACCGACACCTGTTCAGATGCAGGTTATCCCGCTAGGTATGTGTAGCAAGGACACTTTAGTTGCCGCAACAACCAGCACTGGGAAGACAGCTAGTTTCCTGCTTCCGATTATACATAACATACACAAATGTTTAGGTAGGTTAAGTGAATCTACGAAATTATATAATTAATTGTCTGATTCAGGTGGGAAGCACTTCCATGTTCCATGTAACAATACCTGGTCAGCATGGTGAGAATTGTGAGTTACGCAATAATAAAAAGTAGCTATATTTACTTTAAAATATTAGTCGTCTAAAAGTAATAACAAGAAAGAATTTGTATTAACATTAAAATATTAGTCGTCGTAATATTAAGCGTATATTATCTTTTTATCTTTATATGTCGTCTTTCTTTTTTAGCTTGTTCCGATTCTCCTATATCAATAATCTTTATGTTAATTATTATATATCAATAATCTTTATGGTCATTATGTACCTGCATATCATATGTTATCTATTTTTATATTTTTATATTTTTATTTCAAGTCTTTAATGTATGCCTGTCTATGAAATTTTCCTTTTTGAAAAACTCAGGCATTCCGAGCTTAGCAAACAAATGTTTTAGCATAAAAATAACCTCATGAATTATTTTATAATCACAGTGTCATAAAGACGCCGATATATCGCTCATTTCTTAATGTTTTTTTCTAATACGCGTGTGTTGAAGTGATGAAAGTATCAAATGTACATTTATAATGGAAGATAAAGGAATGGGTTACGGCGTGCTAAAGGATTGCCCAGAAAACTATGTACGTCATCGTGTGCGAATGACTGTCAGGATGAGCGCTTACAAAGCGCTTACAAAGGTTACTTTTACGTTTCTTATTGTTCAGCAGCATTTCCTTGTTTCTTTATTTTAGGCTCGTTACTCCCATCTCACGAATTTTTATTTTAGGTTCGTTACCCCCATCTCACGAATTTTTATTTTAGGCTCGTTACTCCCATCTCACGAATTTTTATTTTAGGCTCGTTACCCCCATCTCACGAATTTTGTAAATATCCAATAGGTGTGGTGATTGCTCCTACAAGAGAACTGTGCATGCAGATCGAGGAACAAGCTAAGGAGTTTTCTTTGTCTCTCCGTAATATGAAGACAGCTCTTATTGTTGGTGGCATGCCCCTTCCACAACAGTTACACAGGTGACTTTTTAAATTGTGTTGGATTCTTAAGACCAACTGACAAACGAATTTCTTCATGACGAGTTTTTTTATATGTAACGATTCTCGCGAACTTTTATATTACGTGTTTTAATGCTTTCATCGGGCATGTTCTCAGCGCCACTCATTCTCTACGTCCCTGTCATCTGCACTTATACGGGTCCCTGTCATCTGCACTTATTTATACGAACCTGTATGACAATGAGTAGGAAGAGTCACTGGAATTGGTTGTTTGTTGTTTCCGCGTAATTCTAATGAAACCGCTCTTATATTTTATCTGTTTCAGGCTAAAGCACAGGATTCAACTGATCGTAGGGACTCCAGGTCGTTTGAATGATATTTTGCAGAATCATGAACATGCTATGAATTTGCGCCAAGTGAAGATAGTTGTGTTGGACGAAGTGGATGTCATGCTACAGATGGGATTCCATAACCAGGTGCGTCGTATTCCGTAACTTTAACACCAACTCTTCAATTACATAACTACCCCCCATAATATATGTCATATTAAAATAGTTTCCCCGGAACATTATCGGCAAAACGTTTCGGCGTGACAAAGTTTCGGACAAAATGTAGTCCGAAACTTTATTCGCCGAAATTTTGACAAATCCCAAACTTTGTCACGCCGAAAATTTTTGAAATTTGAATATTTAAATATCAAAACACTCTTGCGTTCACTGTTTATTAACGCGTAAAGGGCTTTTCACTAATTTTAGATTGTCCGAAATTTCCAAAATCCGTCCGAAACCTTTTTCGCCGCGAATCTTTATCTGACGAAACTTTTTGCATTTAATGTAATTGGTTATCACATTTAGAATAACATTTGCAAACAAACAAATATTAAATGGAATCTCATAAACATTTCCATCCTTTCCAGTAATTTATTATTTTCTGACAAATACTTTTACATTGACTCATACATTTCAGAATCTGTTCATAAGATAGAAAGTGCTGATTTCGCATTTTCTGAATTAACTGAATTCTTTGTTATATATTGAAATGTTATCAAACATTTGCTGATTTGCCTAACTATCTGAACCAAATTAGAAGCAACCTAAAAACTACTAATTCTACGAAACATCCAATCCAAACAATTCAAACAGTCTCCCAGTCATAACTCTCCACCGTTCTTAATAAACGAAGTGTGGTGAAATACTTAAAGAGCGTTTCCGAAAAAACTTGATACAGGTCTGGTTGTATTTAAGGACTAATTTTAACCAATTCAAACGTTATGAATTCTTTCGCATGAACCACTGGATTAAAAAGCTATTCGTTTTATAGCTTTATTTTTGTTGTTTAGATACAATCAATTATTGCAGAAATTCCAAAAAAGCCTCAATACCTCATGTTTTCTGCGACTATTCCCCCTTCTATTGAAACTCTCGCAAAGAAAATGATGAAAGAACCAACATTTGTGTCGGTCGGTCCATCCGGTCTTCCAAACAAACACATCAAGCAATTAGTACTGTGGGTGGAGGATGTATCAAAGAAGAAAAAGTTTTTTGCCATTCTGAATGACCGAAAGCATTTTCTACCTCCGGCGCTTGTGTTTGTAGAGTCGAAGCTGGGGGCGGACATGTTACGTGAAGCCATTACACAGGTAGGTGCTTTGTACTTGAAAAGGAAACATGTCGTCGTTAAGATGATACCGGAACAATTATTTTCTTGGTTGAATAGTAGTTGTTAAAACCGAGTTCCTCGTGTTTGAACATTCATATGAACAGTATCCTTTCATTATCATCAGCTTCATAATATCGATGTTTGATCTAGTGTGAAAATATAAACATTTGTTGATCTTCATTTTGTAGAAATTCTCCTTGACCTGCGAATCTATCCATTCCGATAAAGAGCAGAGAGATCGAACGAATGTTTTGCAGAACTTTCTCTTGGGATGCTATGACATATTGATAGCGACAAACGTGATAGGTCGAGGTATAGATCTGTTAAATGTGCGCCAGGTAAGCTCTCCTCTGCATATCGTACGAGTTGATATCTTAGAGAAATTATAGTCACGTGCTCATCAACTTCTATTGTTCGCGAAAAACCATTCCTGACATAGCTCATGCAGTGGCTATATAATTTTACCGGTAATTGGAATGACGTCAGTTGTTTGCTGCATAGCCACGTCACTTCTCTACCAAAGTACCTAAGTCTTAAGTCATTGGTAAACTGGAAAAGTTTTATTATTTCTCCAATGAACACTTTCGCAGCACTTGTGGAATTCGAATTTTGAATTCGAATTTTTGTCTCAAGATAAAATAATGACCATGATTGTAGATACGTTGTTAACGCTTTATAAGAAAGCTCTTGAAATTGTTTCCTATAAAATGCAAAGGAATATATTGTAATGAATGACCGTATACATGACAAATGGTTAAAGTTTGTAAACAATGTTGAAAACTACGTACAGATTTTGGAACTAAATCCAGTGAAGCTATTTCTGAAACTTTGAAAATTAAGAAGCGATAACAGAGAAAGGCTTATTCTTCGTTCATTGTAACTAGAAATTATTTTTTGTAGGTGATCTTGTTCGATATGCCTCCATCTATAGAAGACTACGTTCATCAAGTCGGCCGTGCTGGAAGTATGGAATCGACTGGTTTCTCGATTGCTTTTATAAATAACTCGAGTAAAAACTTGTTCCTCGAGTTAAAAGAGTTATTCGATTTAACTGAACACAAGTTGCCAGTTGAACTTCTTCACTCGCCACATATTTCTCTACAGAAGGAGAAGCGACAACAGAACAACAGAAAAAAACTGAACCCGAAACGAAAACAGTACAGCAATGACGAGGTGGATCCGCAAAGTTTACTCGAAATATTAACCAAATCTAAAAGGAAATATTAGATTAGTAGATATATATCTTTCGTTCCTGAGTAATAATCACAAGTGTCATAATCCTGTGTGAAAATGTGTGAGAGCTTGGTTAAAGATCTTAAATATAAAATGAGTAGCGTTGGTTGTCATCCTCTTGTCGTTTCATACTTGAAATATGAATCATTCGTGTGCTATTTGTGGAGAATAAAAAATGAATCGAGTAAAGCTGTTATTTATTTATTTATATTAACTCGACCACAAATGCTTGTTTTTATATTTTGACTAAAAATTGGATACCAAACCAGTGTATGACGTCGTGAAACTGCGAATGTTTGTCTCGATTTGTTATTTTGACATTCCATCGAGGATGTATGCACCGCCTCTTAGACACAAATATAGTGATGGCCGTCGTAATCATCTTAAATGCCTTGATCGCTTTTAATCCTGCCTGATGTTTATAAACACGCCATTGCTTTCAACACTCCATGAATTCAGAGAGTAGGCGGGATCAATCTTCAATCAATTCTTTTTTTAATCTCTGTCCATTGAATTTTACTTAAAACGTCTAAATTGTTGATCCGCCTCGTCAACTGACTTATTCTTTTGCCTGTTTAACTCTAAAATATATTGATAATAGTTTTTCACAGCCTCCTAAAACAATTACGCTCGCCACAACTTAATTCGTTGCAAAGCAACTTTGCCATAATTCCTCGATGGTTGGTAAAATCCGGGAGTTGCTGAGTATGGTTTTAGTGTATGATATAAAACCTTGAAGATTGTTCAGCATCCCTTCATAATAACATTTGTAATACGATAGTCAGAGTTGAAGTAAATATACAGCTGTTTATTTCACCTTGTATTGCTTACATTTTAGTTCTTGTATGAGTAGTTTTTAAATACTCTTGAAAAGGCGTGGACGAACAATAAGGCCATTATAGTTAGTAAAATTATTTAGGTGGTGTTAGGGGATGTGTGAACAATGAAGAAGTATCAAAGCGAGAAGGTGCGAAAAAGTTTAATTTAGAAGGTATTATGTAAACAGAACAAGCAACTGCTTCGCGCGTATGTTTTGAAATAGTGTTGGTTTTAATTAGTGGAACAATCGATTTCCTCCTGTCGCGCGTTATTAAAAGCCTCTGAAACAGTTCAAGACGGGAATTCAGTTTATATAGTTTCTATGAAGTAAGTACTGAGTTTTTAAGCAATTATTCCTCCCACCCTGCGGTTTTTCAGCTATTCATGTGTTCAATTTGTAAGAGGACTGTTTAGCAGACTCGTGTGTAGGTAGTATATATAACTTGTTGACATAAATCTTGGAAGTGTAAATGAATGCAAGAAAATATAGAAGATATTATTTTCGTGCTGCATGGACGTTCAGATGATCCGTTGATCCGCTGTTCATGATTCAAAGTTCCAGACAGATCTTGCTCCCAACATTTTCAACATGGTGTCCTGTGGAGATGTAAACCACTTACAATAAGACGTACCTGTTCGCCCCTCCTTTATGAATGCTCATATTTATAGCGAATTTGTTGAGGAGTGCTTCCAGAAGATAGGTCTGATTGTTGTTATCACGTAAGACGAGAAGAAGTATCGACTCCATTGACAAGGTGAAAGAATGATCTTTTGTTGCTGCATTTTCTTGTTTTCTAATTGCAGAATATGATCTTGTCACTCGATGCCAACTAACCCCAAAGCCATCTGCCTTTCTCAGTTCGTCTCTTCAACGCCGCACCAATCGCTAGCCGCAAGAATCGTTGTGTTGTGCCTTGCAGGAATTAAGCGAGACATAAAGTCGTGAGTCGTAAGTTTATGTTACTAAAAAAAACGCACTAGCTTCAGAAGGAATTAAGCGAGACTTAAGTCGTGAGTCGTAAGTTTATGTTACTCAAAACTCACTAGCATCAGAATGTCTTTCTTTAAATATATTCTCGTGCGTTAATGTTTGGAACGGTTGCTATGGTTATTAGCATAAACTTTGTGTGCTTTTACTCTCATTTCCCATCTCACGTGCCACCACTGTCTATAATTTACTTGCCAGACAACGTTATTTGAGGTTTCGTGTGGAAAAGAAGGTCATTCTTTACAGCTTACAGAAAATTAACTAACTATTCAAGTGTTTGTATGCTTCACAAACATGAAGCGAAAAAATTTTAATCTGTTATCCTCTTGACGAGTTAGTGGTTTTCCTTCATTAATCTTCTTAAAGCTGGATCATTTGGAAATATTGAGATTAATATATTCTGTTCCGATACACTCGACGTGTCTACAAGGATCCGTGTGGTCCAGCAGTTCTTTCTTTTAAAACAGGCATCTCTTGCACGTGATGTCGTATATGTGTTTGTAAATTAACATAAAACCACGATGGATTTATTGCTCCATCTATGAAACCAACCACTTCACAAAACATGTAAGCTCCCCTTGATCGACAGCTTTTGTCAATATTTTCGTTGCATTACATTTTTCCTGAAAAATACCATCCCGCTGAAAGAAATCACCACTTCAATGAGGAAGTAACCAAATCTACATTTCGTTAGGGTGATGATACAAAACAACAGTTTTTAGTTGCTTTTTTTATTTTAAAGTACAATTTTAACTCAGCGGTGAAGAGTTAAGAGCGGCAACCAGAAGGTTAAGAACCTGAATTTTGATTCTAGCAGAAATTTGTTGCTAACAGATGCAGTATTTTGAATATGTTGTGAAAGAGTATGTATTCCTCTTTAAAGAGTTTTGTTTTCTCTGCACACGTGCTCATTTTTTTTAATATCAGAATCGATAATCTTTTATCAGAACTTCGGAACAGTGCAATAAGAAAACATTTATCGTAGTAGTCAATACTAAGAATGATAATTGCTATTATTCATAGAAAAGAAAAGAATTAGATAACTTCCTTATTACTTCGGTTATATTAGTTGGTTGTTTTTTGTAGACGTTTAATGTGTAATGGCATCTTGTTGCTGGTAAGTATTTTTTCTCCACAAATGCGTTTGTCTGAATGGGTTATTTTAAACTTCGTGTTTCATTCAAATTGTTTCACGATTTTTCAAGTAGATAATTGTTTGTTAAGAAAACAAAAAATTCGTTTTGGAATTTCGTGTTTCGTCCTATTCTTCCTTCGTTCTTGTTTCCGACTGTAGACGAGATTGTTTGTTTATCAGATCTAGATTAGTGGTGTAATTGTTTATATTCGTTCTTTTGTTTATTACTTGCCACACTCGGGATGAACTGGGAAAATATTTCATCGTTTGAATCGTGTGAAGTATATGGGAAATCCATTTCTTCCTCGTAATTCATTCATAATTATCAATAAACTAATTACTCTTATTGTTGTTCTCAAGAAATCTACTTAGGAAATAAATTATCGAGTTAATAAATTATCGAGTTAAAAGCATGACATAATTCTAACATGTTCAAACGCTCCATCGCAGGGCGTTTCATTCCGTCATAAGGTGGGAAAAAATGACGTGGACTTGTTTGTACTTTGATGATTGCCGTTTTTCATGTCGCTTGAATGTTTCCTCATTCAATTTTTTATTTCAGTCAACACTAAACGGAGATTATCCCTGAAGTCCAGCCTCCTTTTCAGTCGAAAACTAACAAAGCCTCGATTTCGTTTCCGCCACTAATTACTTGATTATATGCTGGCAAACCAATCCTCGAGCTCTAATCTGACATTTGAGTTTAACAATGCTCTCCATCGTTTGCGTAAAACATTATTAATATGTCATATTATAAGAAGGTGTTTTTAAATTTATTGTACTTACCATGAAGAGTGTTTTCTTTTAGAAGCTGAACTAGAGATAGCGGCGAGTAGAAAAGAAATCACATGAAAGAAAAATTCGGAGGTGTAACTTCGCGAAGGTTTATTCGCGTATGCGAGATAATTCTTCACATAACAAGCAAAATAAACATTGCATTATTAAATCAACATTATCAAAAAGTATCGAGAAGTGGCTCTCCTCGTACATGATAAGAGGGTGTAAAGAGTCTGACGTCACAGAGGAGCAAACCTCTAAAATACTTGCAGCAAGTCCAGTTCACTGATTATCTGTCCAGCAAGCAACCAGCATGTCGGAAACGAAAATTTTAACAAAACTGACTGTCTATGTGCTTTTCCTGCACAGCATCGTTTCAACGTACATCAACTGGGTGAAGTGCCCCTCAGATTGTTCTCGTCTTATTTGTAATCGCTTCAAGACATTAAAAAAGTTTTGCAAGGCTGGCACCGTCTATGATCCATGCGGTTGTTGTCAGGTTTGCGCACAAGGAGCCGGTCAAGTGTGTGGTGGACCGCAAGGAACGTATGGAAAGTGTGGGCCCGGCTTGACTTGCTACCCTCCCGTCACATTTGGTGGAGAAAGTAGATGTAGACGTAAGTAAAGTTCCTTTTATATTAATTTAAGTAACGGTCATCAGGGGTGGGCTTAGATAAAAGCTTTTATAGCAAACTTTTATTGTGTTTAATAACAAATAGTTGCTATACTTACCAAAACTATCATGTCTTTTGAAAATCAATACAAATATATGATCGTCATGCCATAAATATTTTGCAGTTAATAAAGTGTAACAATGTTACAGACACACGAATAAAGTGTAACAATGTTACAAACACACGAATAAAGTGTAACAATGTTACAAACAAACGAATAAAGTGTGACAATGTTAGACACACGAATAAAGTGTAACAATGTTACAAACAAACG
>JANTOQ010850890.1:0-18280 GCA_027564595.1 Bythotiara depressa | reverse complement strand
TTGTTAGTAATTTATACTTTTATACTATTTTGTTTGTAATATTATTTTTATTTTATGCGGAAAATATACTTACTTACATTACGGAGATTTAGAATGTATAAAAGGCTCATAATAGAATGGATATAGCTATTTCAAAGACTATAGACCTTTTCATATTGGGCCAAAATTTGAAGTTTGCTTTGATTAAATCGGACTTCATATATGGATTCTACGTCAATACTTATGCTTATAGGCTATTTTTCAAGTTTCAAATTGATCCGATTTTATGGCATGTGACTATATCCGGTCAAAGCCTTTTTATATTTCGATTTATATTCCGAGTTACGATAAACAGGCCTTGGTTATTGAATATTTCCTAACAGTTAATAACGCTTCCCTGATTTACTAATAACTCTACAAAATTTTCTGTTTGTTAACTTTTTGACAAGGAATCCGAACCTGTAATCTGTTTTTCCATTAAATTGTACAGAAATGTGCTGTTTTGAAAATATGTCGTATTATTGCGCAATAATTTATGAAAAGGAGTATTGCAAACGAGACGAAGTAACGTAACTACTGGCAACAGTAGTAATTTATGCAATTCGGGAAGCGTCTACTGACGCAAGGCTCAGGATCTTACTTCCGTACTGAAAAATTGTGGTGGCTTTCTGACGTCCAGAACCGCACAGGTCAGGTAACTAATGACTTTCCGAATTGTGTATGCGTGGTTTTACCATGTTTCTTGACAACGATACTCCACTTTTTCGCTATTTGAACACTTTAAGTGAAAGAGTCTGAAAACGAATGGGATTAGAATCACCAAAAGTCCAATATGTCATGGCCTGGATTATAGTTTAATATTTTTAGCACTGTGTCATTTTTATCTGCTTGACGCCTGAAATTGACCACGTTAAAAAATGTGGTAACCAGTAATTGATGGCAATAATTAAAATCAAGTTAAAGTACATCATTAGGAAATCTTTACGTGGTTCTATGTGAAATAAAGAAGTGGTCCCATTAATCCTTGCAGTGATTTAATTACTCTTGATTACAATTGACACCAAATATTACCAAGATCTTCTTGTTTTGTTTTAACTACTGTAAAAAGGGACTTATTGACAAACTCTATAATGTTGCTCATTATATCTGTGGCCAATTCATTAAAATAGCTGTCTAATCATAAGGGATATGAAAGTGTTTCAAGATATAAAGAGACTTGTAAACTTTTTGGTTTCCCTATGATTTAAGACGGGAAGCTTTTAAGGATTTTGGCACGGAAGGCACAATATTACTCATTTAGAACGGTTTGACAAATAGAAGTGTCTCGCCTGCCTAACTCTTTAATGAATGGAAATACCTCCTGTCTATTGTAAAGGTTCTATTAGAAAACTTTATAATTTTATGAAATCCAAGGGGACCTTATCACCTTTTACTAACCTTATTTTTTTCCCCTGGGAAACACAAAACAGCAAAGAAATGAGTAGTGATTAATTCATTTCCGGGACACCGGTAACAATATGGTAAAATGGGGCCATTTTGGTGCTTCGTGACGTCTTAAAACGCACAGGTCTGTGAAGCTTTCTGAAGCTTTTCTCAAAAATACATGCGTGATTCCACCGGGCTGTCAAACGTTTACACGATTCTCGTTTTCTTGAGAGTTAAAGGGAATGTGGTTAAGTACGAATGGAGCATAAAACTCTAAATACCCAATATGCTGTAACTGATTATTTATAGGATCACGCGAGAGGAAAATAATTATGAAATCATGTTGACGAAGTTGACAAACATCAAAACTTACACTTAAAAATGACATCAAAGCAAAGAGAGTTACGTTGATATGGCAGAGGAATGTAAAAGCTAATATCCTTTACTTTTTCATGTACTTAACAGATCTTTTCATATTAGACCGAAATTTGAAGTTGTTTTTATTAAAAACGGACTTCAGATATGGATTCTACGTAAAACATTATGCTTATAGAGTGTTTTTCAAGTTTTTAAATCCAAACAGATCCGATTTTTTGGACTATCACCATATCTGGACAAAGCCTTCTTATATTTTGATTTAGCAACCCAAGCTTCGTTATCATAAAGAGGCTTGGGTTATTGAATGTTTTTTAACAGTTGATAACGCTTCCCTGATTTATTAGGAACTCTAAAAAAATGTCTGTTTGTTAACGTTTTGACAAGAAATCTGAATCATTAATCTGTTTTCTATTAAAATGTACAGAAGGGCTGTTTTGAAAAGATGACATAATATTGCGCAATGAATTATGAAAAGGGGCGGGGGATTCAAATTTCCCAATCCTTCCCAATTTATTATGACAAACCTTGTTACAAATTTTTTGTAAAATTTAAAATTTATAAATTTGTTATGATCCCTTCATTTTAGAATGTTTTTTAGTCCAGAATGTTGACTATCAAGTGAAGATATAACAACTATGATTATTATCTGAGAAGTTTCGTTTTTAATTTAAAAAATGCTGACGTGTATCTTGAAAGTATATGTTCAAGGAGGTTGAAGAAAAAGAGTAATCTCTCTTTGATATATTGAAAGAAAATAATCTTCAGGAACTTGAACGTTTAAAAAAAAATTAATTTTAGAACCACCATAACTAAAAAGAAAATTATAACACAAAATGTACAAGTTAAGTTTTGTTACTGTATATGAGTCATGTTTTAGTAATAACTTTCAGTTAAAAATTCAATTTTCAACTTCAGGTGTCTCGTTAGTAATTGTTCATAATATGCACCCTGTTTTTAGAGATGTTAAATACGTGAATGGGTTGACGGAAAATTTGGTAGGATCACATCTGAGGCAACCAAGACACAGGTCGAATACTACATAAACCTAAGAGAACCAATCATTTGTTATTTCTGTCGTTGCTGACATAAAAATCATTTACCGCAAATTACTTTTCTGGAATTGTTTAATTAAGTATGATCTCTGATCTAAAGTAAGCAATTATTAAGCTCTGATTTCTATCAATTGAAGTAATTAGTGGTGACAAAAAAGGACAGAGATTATATATATGACGCAAGAAGACACTACAAGACAGGACATGTCCTAATACTTATTTCTAATGAAGCAGTTGTTTGTTATCTATGTGATTGCCGCAATAAGTCAACGTGAATATCCATATAAATAAAATGAGTAACGATATTCCTTTCACATATATGACTCAATTCCATCCTTTCACATATGTGACTCAATGCCATTGTAATGAACAGAGAACACGCTCTTCCGCATAAGGTAACTTATGGGACATATGTGACGGAGAGAGGAAGAAAAAGCATTTAAGTCATTCATTATCAGTAAACAACCAACGTTTCTTTTATCCATTCAAGGGGATACTTTTGGTCGTTTTTTTACGAGACTTCCTGTACAGAGCCACATTCAGAATACAGATCCTGATCCCTCTCTCGTAGTTAATCCTTATGTTACAGACGTAACATATAAACATGCAATTCAGAATTCTAAGGTTGGGAATATTTGACAGACATTAATTCATTAATTTATCTACAAAGCTCCCTTTTATTAATTAGTAAAATATGGATAAATAGTTGATATCAATTGCTAAGCGCGGTATTATTTTAGTTTGTTTTTTAACAGAATCTCTACTAAACTCCACTTTTTTTGCGAATTTTTCCTACATTTATTTTCGCGAATTGAGCTTTCCTAAATTTTCGCGATCTTGACGAAACGACGCGAAAGCACGAAAATTACTTCTTGCTGAGGAAATAGAATACGAAGAAAATTTTAGACAATATCACAAAAGTTCTGCTTAGATTAATAGTGAAGCTGGCGTGCGCTCGTTTTTGAATGAATGTGGTTTTGCAGAGGTTTGTAACACACATACCAGCATCAAAAGAGCTTCCTTTAGTCAAATAAATTAATTGCATATGCGATGGATAAAACATGGAATGAATCAGTTATCCTTCCGACAAGGCAACCGGAAATCATTGAAATAACATAATTATTTTCCTGTTATGATTGAAACTGTGCTGCGCTAACCAACCGTTCTTTTTAATGTTGTGAGTGTTTTCTGTTACAAAATAAGTAAAGTACTGTAGGATGATATTCCAGGAGATTTTCACCGTCTCCATCATTGAATAATATTTGCTCAAGTTCGCTTATTACATAAAGATTGCTTATCACTTTGTACAAGCATCCAAAGAATTAGTTGACCTATCCTTTTGAGACTTTGCTGTTTTGATTTTTGCAGGGAGTTGGTTATTGAAAATAATATAGAATTAAGTCTCTAAACACTGATAAACCCACAGTTTTTCATAAAATTATACACGCATTATATACACAGCCCTGAGCCACATCAACACATTCGAAAATTGATAATATTCACCACTGCAATGGTTTTAGAAATAATGATGTTTTGACACTCAGAAGACATTACATTTTACACTGAAAAGTCCTTACAGTATAATGTATTCTGAGTGACAACACGTCATTATTTTTGCAGCCATTGCAGTGGTGAATATCAAAAAGTGCATTTTTGTCATCACTACAACACACACAAACATATACGGTGAATATTTTAAAAAGAGGTCTACCGCAATGAGTCCATCATAGGGTTTGAATTCTAATCTCCGCGTTGTGATTCCATCCACCTGCACTATGGTGTCACAGCTCCAGAAAGTTCCCGTTATCTTGTCTGCTAAAAATAAAAAATTACAACATGTACTGATTCTAAAGGAGGAAAAATTATAATCGTGGTGATATTGTATAATGGAGGATATCAGATGTATTTAATTTGTCTTTTTAACTTATTTGAAACTCATACCATTAATTAACCATAAAGTAACGAGAGAAAAATAAACCGTCCAGAAAGTGGTGCCATTTAGGGTTGTGATTCTTCCGTCTGTGTTAAGAAGAGATTATACTTAAATAAGCACATGGAGAAAACGAAAATATCTGGTGTTTTAGTTGCATATAAATGCAATGAATGCTAATGCCTTACCACAAATTAGAAGAAACAGCAATTTGAACACCTCAGAAAACTAATAAATCAGATTGGAAAGAAATATGGTTATTACCGGAATATGGCGCATGCATAGGAGGTAATCTGTAATAATTACTATTTTTATCATTGCCATTATCAATGAGATTGTTTGCCTGCGATGTTTAGTAATCAGATATATTTAATTCCGTGGATGTGGTTTCTATAATTTAGCTCTTTTAGAAGTAATTGAGTGATGATCTCATTTCCTTTTCTTCGGTGCTGGACAATATATATACAAATGTATTGACAAATAATAACGCGATTCAAAACACCCACCAAGTAATTACCTAGCTCTAGCAAAAGAATTCTTTGTTCGTATCATTTAAAATCGTTATTGTTATCATTTTCATCGCGTATTAAAACTTATGCTTTTGCATTTCATGATAAGGCTATTTGAATGACAAAAACAAATTTATATATAATTTAGCTCCAGGTTTGCTTTGTTGGTTGGAAATGATAACAAATAATGAAGACATCATATTTTATCATAACGCAAAAATAGGTATGGCATCGCTAGTAATTTTGGAAGTTGCGGCCGGTAACAGACATAGTTACATGTGGGTGATTATTCGCCGGAAACCCCAGCAAGGAGGCTGACGTCAAGGAAGCCGGTATCAGAGCCTAGAAAATTTACATAAATAGGGAGAAAATTGATGGAATAATCACACTTTACAGATCAAGAGTTAGTGAAAGCAAGTACACGGTTTTACCTATAGAGTTCATCAATCTCCTAAGCAGTTACAAGACAAATATCGGATTAGTAAGAGAAGTAAAGAAGATGAAGTTAGTACTACTACTTATCACATTATGGAATTTAAAAGGTAAATTTATTATTATTATTAGAATCTTAACCATATCGATACTGGTAATAGCTTTCATTCAGTTCTCTTAACCATATCGATACTGGTAATAGCTTTCATTATTATAATCTTAACCATATCGATATTGGTAATAGCTTTCATCCAGTTCTCTCCACTCACAATGTTTCTCACATTCCCTTTAATCCTGTTAATACGTGGAAATAAATACTCATTTCTGTGCTATTTTGCTTTTCTCAGGGGGGTCAAATATTGGACTTGTAAGCGAAAATGAAGCTGGTAAGTGCTGATGTGTCCCCCTGGTTCTTCATAATATTTTAAAGGTTTATAATAATGTTTTTATAATAGATAGGAGGTATATCTAACTAGGTATTAAATGTTAAAATGAAATATCAGATGAGATTTGTTCTTTGATGAGATATTGCCTGAAGAAATTGACTCGGTTTTGTCTCCACATATTAGAGAAAAAAGAGCTACCATTAAAAAATAGAGCAATATAATATAGTTTTCTCTTATCTACCGTATACTCGTGTATCGTTGTGTGTCACAAAATTTAATCTATACTCAAGCCTCTTGGATTTACATTTGTCATTAGTTTCTTCTTGTTTTCGTATATTACACAGTAGTTCTTCTTTTTAGTAGCGCAATAACAAGGTTAAATCCTACATACGTAGGTATAGGTGTTTAATGTCTTAGTTCCTGCTGTCCCCTGAAACAATTTATTACTCATTTCTTTGCTGTTTTGCTTCTTCCGGGGGTTTATTATTGGGAATAAATGGGAATATGAAGTTTGTAAAGGCTGATAAGTACCCCCTCGTTTTTTCGTAAAGTATAAAGTTTTGTAATAGGAAAATCTAAAACAGGCAGACGGTATACCCAGGGTTAACAACAAACACTGGTAATTAATATGAATCAAATATTATGTATCTACTTTTTATATTTGTAGCATTGTTTGGAGCTTCACTTAGGGAAAGCAGGTCCGCAATGGGTGACATTGAAGCAGTCAATAAAAATGGTATGTTATCTTTATTTAATGAACATATATTATTTACTGTTTTATTTACTTATATGCGTAATAGTTCTTATTAGTTTTACTCACTTCATACAACTGATCATAATGCTTCATTTCATTTTATTTTTATCCAGGAATACCCATAGTTAATTTTGAAATTGATGAAGTATTGTCTGAGAAACAACTTGCTGGGTTTTCATCACCTCATGACAGAAAGAAAAGAGCTCTCGTGAAGAAAGACGCTAACAGACTATGGGAAAATAAAGTTGTACCTTACACCATCAGCACCGGATTCAGTAAGTGACTTTATTATTTGTTACCATTTTTCTCTGGTTTACTTTAGCCTCAGAGGAGAACATATGTCTCTCTGAGAACAGCTGAACTTGCCAAGAGAGGAAAAGCTTGGTAATAAAACCTTCAACTTGCAAGGAATAATACTGAAATAAAAATGGAGGTAAAAGAGGTAAACTTTAGATTGATTAGTTTACTATTCAGCTAAAAATCCTAACATGTTGCCAATGTTCATACTATTGGTAACATTGTACTGCTTGTTTACCGTCACGTGGACTTTCCAACTGACAATGCACATTAATCTAATAAATTTCAATCTCACTACTTTTAGCATTCACAGACAAAGGAAGCATTATTCAAAAAGCAATGAGGGACATCGAAGCAGACACTTGCATCAGGTTCCAAGAATACTCAGTGGGTAATGCTCCACCAGACCACGTTGATATAGTAGCTGAGGGTGGGTAGGTAGCTAATCTCCTCTTTTAACTCGTTTTGTGGTGGTCTATTAAAGTACCAGAATTAATAGTACTCCACCAAAATATATTTTAACTACTTCCCTAAAAACTTACTCTGTTGTAACAAGAGATTTGTTACTATTATTCCTCGTGGCAGTTTAGCAAAACATGTATATTTTTCATTTAGCTGAAGTGCTTCTCCTTCTTCTTGGCACTGGAATTTTTAACTAATTCTGAATGGAAAATAACGCTTTTTTAATACTAACAATAGGTGCTGGTCTTATGTTGGACGCACAGGAGGAGCACAGAAAATATCTCTACAAAATCCAGGCTGTGTTCACACAGGAATCGTTACACACGAATTGTTGCACGCCCTTGGTATATATCACGAACAATCTCGAATTGACCGTGATGGCTACGTTACCATCAACTGGGCCAACATTCAATCAGGTATAGCATTAATACATGACATTAATCCTTATGGTGTCTTCTCAACTGTTTAATCGAAAGCTAGTTGTGATCTGTAGTGAATACAGGAAAGTCTTAAGGTCACCTTTTGAAACGGAAAAAATTATTATTCATTTTATTTTTACCCTAATAATTTAGAAATGCTTTATGGAGACTACAAACATTAATTAACCGGTTAACGTGCGTTTACTATACAGAAGATCAGAAGTTAGTTATTTTAAAACAACTCGAAGCAACTTAGAGCTCTTTATAGCGTCTAAAAAGGTCGGTTTCCAAAGGGGTTTTTTCCCACCATGATTTAGTATTTCATCAATTTTTTAAATGGATAATTAAAGGATTACTATCTTTGGTACTAAGTTTGGTTTGAAGAATAAAGTAGGAAGTGTAATATTTTTAACATTTATTTACCTTGTTTAAAAGGTATCGAGAGAACTTAACTCTTTTAATGCATGATCATACCTCCTGGTTATATTAAACTTCGCATTGCGAACCTTTATAATTTTATGAGGAGCCATGGGGTCTTATCAGATTTCACCAATTATTATACATTATATTTCCAATAATTTACCCCCTAGAAAATGACCTTTCCGGAGACATTATGCATTAAAGGTTTCAAATTTATAAACAACAATATCTCATTTTAGGGAGGAGCCATAATTTTAATACGCACACCGACACCGACAGTTTGGGCGTTCCATATGACCGAGAATCAATTATGCATTACAGCAAGTAAGCAGTTTTATAAATTTGATACAAATTGACAGTTTGAATAGGTTGGTATACTGTCATAAGTGTGAAACCACATTGTCAATTACAAAAATGTGAAAAAGGATCGCAACAATCCTCAATGGGCGCAGAAACGTTTCGGAAGTTGTATTCAGTGTCAATTCTACATTAATTTTCTTACGCATAGCAATTGCTATTTATTTAGATATGCTTGGTCAAATGGAAATGGACCCACTATTGTCTGGAAGGCTGATTCTACTTTATATTTGGGAGGACAAGTCTTAACGGAGAAAGATAAACTTCAGTTAAAATTATTGTACGATTGCTCTGAAACTACCACCACCACTACAACAACAAAACCAAGTACTACAAGAACCACCACCACCATCCCCACCACCACCACCACTACTACTACTACAACTAAGAAACCAACGACATCTACAACAACAACACGTCAACCGACGTCATCCCCATCGACAACTACCCGATCTACATCATCTTCAACAACAACAAAACCAAGTACTACAAGAACCACCACTACCACTACTACTACTTCTACAACTAAGAAACCAACGACATCTACAACAACAACACGTCAACCGACGTCATCCCCATCGACAACTACCCGATCTACATCATCTTCAACAACAACAAAACCAAGTACTGCAAGAACCACCACCACCACCACCACCACCACTACTACTACTACTAAGAAACCAACAACATCTACAACGACAACAAGTCCACCGACATCATCGTCATCATCATCGGTATCCACAACTAAGCGATCTACATTACCTTCAACAACAACAATGCAACCAACAAGATCCACCAGTACTAGAGATCCAGGAAGTGAAGGTAAGATAAAACTCTATTTACATTTTGCAACAACGGCACTAAATATTCACCGTTTAAGATTTGATGTTACGGAAAATACTGGTTATTTTTAATAACTCTATCAGTCAGATAATTGCAACGCAATTTTACGTTAATTTACATTAAACCTATAATGCCTGGATACACCTTCTGTCTATTGTCGATTTCCTGATAGTAAAGTAAACAGCAAAGAAATGAATACAGATTTGAATAATTTCCGAGAGTAGCAGGAACTACAGGATTAAATATTTTGTTTGCAAGGTGCACGAGCATACTAACAAGTGATTCATTTTATGTTCAATTGATACCAAATGTATTTTATTCCCAACCAATACAACGAAGCATTTTTCTAAGGTCTTGTATACATTATACATTAGCTCATTATGATGTTTATTTTGTAATCTTTGCTTTCAGCCTGTGGTGATTGGACATACGAG
Source organism: Bythotiara depressa (assembly GCA_027564595.1). Taxonomy (NCBI): domain Eukaryota; kingdom Metazoa; phylum Cnidaria; class Hydrozoa; order Anthoathecata; family Bythotiaridae; genus Bythotiara; species Bythotiara depressa. The sequence continues at coordinate 8,203 of JANTOQ010850890.1, read as the reverse complement.
TGCATTTGGGTACAATTCTATAAAAACGCCTTCTGTCATGAGCATGGATATGGTGACCAATGCCAAAGGACGTGTGGCAGGTGTACTGGACCAGAGAGTGAAGCATGTGTTAATCATGTAGACACTGCTAATGACTGTACATATCGGGCCAGTGTGGGGGAATGTCAAGACCTCAATGGATGGAGTCGTTTCAGGATGAAAAGAGATTGTACCAAAACATGCTGTCAACGTGGTGAGCTGTATAAATATCCTGGACAATAAAATCTAAACTAAGGACACTGGAAATAACATATAGGTTATAACTTTGTTCTAAAACTAAAGAATCAGGACAAGCAAGTTCTGGAGATCGAGCAGGCACAGGCCTAAAAGGGCAAGTTGCTAAAATGGGAATGAAAAATGTTAGTTATTCAGTTATTCACTCTAAAAGGGCAATTTCACTTTTACCAAAATGATTGGGGTGGCAAGTGTCCTCCTGAAGTATACTCATATTAACCTTTACTGAGAATTATCCACGCGAAATAAAATCGTGATTTGTGTTGAAAATTTAAAATTGGCTCACGTTTTTACAAACAGCAACATTGGAAAACTTCTCTTCGTGATGAGTTTTCAGTGCGTGGAAATCCGAAAGGATAGAAATTTTTTTATAAATTTTTTATAAATTGTATGTTAAATATTTATTATTAGTTATTATTTAAAATTAATGTTATTAATTTATATTATTTAAGTAATTTATATAGATTGCAACAAGCAAAATGCCCCACGTGTCATGCTAGGGAATATTGTGGTTGTTTATTGCTTTACTTTACTCAAAGAATTTCTTTTGATTGGATATGTGATGTGATTTGTCACTACAATATTTCAGAAAATGTTTTATGCTATTTATCGTTTTAACCCTTTAATGCATAGTGTCCGCGGAAAGAAACAATTCATTGGTCATTTCTTTGCAGTTTTGCTTTTTCCAGGGGGTTTATTTATTAGAAACGTAATGTAATATAGATTTGAATAAAGCCTATATGATCTCCCAGTTCCTCATAAAATTATAAAGGTTTCCAATGGGAAGTTTAATATTACCAGGAGGAATGCTTTTTTGTGTTTTGGAACCATGTTCCATAGTATGCAACAATAACCTTCCCGCCTATTGTAAACGTTCTGTTAGACACCTTAATATTTCCATGAAAATCCGGGGGTCATTTTCAGCTTTTACCAACTTCAATAATTAACCCCCTGGAAAATAACAAGTATTAAAACAGCAAAGAAATAATAATAACTTGATTCATTTCCGACACATCAATTTTTTCCATTCTGAGGCAAGCGAGACACCCGGGTTACTTCCGTATCAAATCTCTTAAGATCTTAAGCGCTTCTTCAGGCATTAGTAATCAGGAAAAGTAAACTATTAAATATTTACTTCAAGATTCTATATGTACATGGACGAAGACTCGTTTATCCAACGTTGATTTTGTTATTTTGTATTTCCTAGACTGTGTATATTATGTGCAGTTTATACATATTACCTACGTATTACATTTTACTAATTAAATACCTACATAATACCAAACTTGACTTGTTGTTAACCTGTCTTAAACCTGACCGTAAGCTTAAAACCAAACTCTAACTACTTATGTATTTTATTTTACTAATTATATACTTACATGATACCAAACTTCACTTGTTGTTAACCTGCCTCGCACCTATACACACAGAGAAACCTCTACCCCTCTCATTAGCGGACACTTTTATTGAGAACGGATTCATTTAGGTCAAAAGTCTCACAAGGACACCTCTATATAGCGGATACTTCATAGCGGACACCTCTCATTAGCGGACACATTTTTAAGGACCCGATTGAACATTTCTCTTTAAAAAAACCTCTATATAGCGGACAGCGCAAAATTCCAAGATAAAACATTGATTTGTAATTTTTTTATCTTTAACAAATTAAAAATAATTATATTTACACATTATTTGAAACAATGGTCGACGTTTCGAGTGAGCTCTTACTTGATTGATTCGAGCTTTTTTCGTACCCATTATAATAGCCTATATAAAACAAGCATTACTTTGTTTTAGTTAATTTCCCTTGCAGTATTCTCCTTAGGGCATTTAATGGTGGTTTCATTAAGCACAGTTAGATCAATATTTTGCATGAAAAAAAATTAAACCTCCATATAGCGGACACCTCTCATTAGCGGACACTTTTTCTCGATCCCAATGGTGTCCGCTATTTAGAGGTTTCACTGTATGTACTAAAAACATTTCATTTCGTATATATATGGATTTACTTTGTTTATTGCTTTCTGTCTTTCTTTCGCTTACTATAAATGTTATACACCTTACGGTGACCAAGTTTTCCTGTACATGTTCACATATTTAGCGGGATGGGGATCAAAGACGTTTGATAGTCTCCCACACGAACTTCTTATTGCAAAACTAGCTGCATACGGATTCAATATAAACAGCTTAAAACTCATGATGAACTATCTCAACGGGCGATCCCAGAGAGTAAAAAATAGGATCGGTATTTAGTAATTGGCTTGAGATACTTCTACGAGTATCTTCAGACTCGATATTAGGGCCATTATTGTTCAATATATTTGTTAACGATTTCTTTTCATTAATGCAAAGAGCTGATGTTTGTAATTTCGCGGATGATAACACAATATATAGTTGCGCATCAACTACTGATGCTGTAATTTCTGATCTAGAAGTAGATATGGAAAACTCATTGTCCTGGCTCAAATCTAATCAACTATCTAATGTATATGTGTAATGTATATATGTAATGTATATATGTATATGTATATATGTATATATATATTTAAAATGTTTGTTTTTTGGTGCACAGGTGATGCAGTAGGACGTACATATTTTAGTAATGGCCATTAAAAGGACATTATTGAAGGGGAATTTTGAATATTAGGATCAAGCATTTCCCAGCTATCAGCACAAAAAGGGTAAAAGCTTGCTTTAAAACTTTCTGTCCTGTTAATTGGTAATTTGAAGGATCTAAAAGATCTAAACGTTACAAGGCAGAGTTCTTGTTTCTGGTAATAAGGGTTTTAAATATGCGGGAGCTTTTTAATTTTATAACAAAAGCATAGTCTTCTACACTATCTTCTATCTTTTAAACTTTCTAACCCTAACTCATCATAAAGTTTTTCACGCGATGTACCAAATATAGCGCCAGTAATTGCCAGTGAGGCATTATACTGGACGGATTCAATTTTTTGACAAAAATACTCATTTTATGGATTGTCATAAATTATATCCCCATAATCTAAATTTGGTCTGATAAAGAATTTATAAATATTAATTAGTGAGTTCCTTGGTAAAAATTAAAAAAGTCGTTTGATTAAGGGGATAGACCACCATTAAATATCAGAATTTTTAAAGTTTTTTTTTCAATCTTTCTGGCAATTCAACTGCGGAGAAATCGATTCTGTTGTTGGTTTCGATCTATTTTCTCAAGAAATTCGATAATTCGTTCTTCTAAAATAAGTTGTGTCTCATAACGTTCCTTAGCAACACAATTAGCAACATGTTACAGCCGTTTTAGTGACCCTTAAGGTAGTAATATGCCAGATATTTCTACCCGCAATCATTCACTTATACCACGGCGATCAGTTATCAGCAAAAATTAATCAAAATAATTTTGATTAATTAGCGTACCACAAGTTAAACGAAAGCTTTTTTATACACCATCATTTCTTGATCAAACTTTTTAAGTTTACTTTTTCAAGATAGACCTAAGACGCGCGGATCTTTGGTAAATTTGGTACTTTTGGTGCAGACGTAACCGTGCTCCCCTACGCCCTCGAAAAGGCGGAGGGAGGGGGCGTGACTCGATTGCTTCAGAATGGGAAGGAATAGGGACGTTAAGGCGTCAAGAAATGGTAATGTCTATGAAATAACTATGAACGGATATGGTGAGAACAAAGCAAAGAACGATGTTAAGAGCTAACGGGATGGACTTTGAGGTTGCGAACAATAAATTGGTATTAAAATGAATTGGTAAAACTAATTAAATTAATTAAAAGAACCTTTAAATATAATATTCCTTAAGTTTCAGTTTTTCGTTGTTTAAACGCGTTTTTCTCAAAACAACGAATTTCTAATTTTAAAACACGGAAACTCAGGAATGGTGAAACGTTATGGGATGAAATTTTGAATGCTTCCTCTTCTTCTTCTTGCGGAGGAGCTGAAGCAAAATCCGTGCAATAGATCCAGCGAAAGTTGCTTAATAGTAACAGTAAATATGGTACTTGGGCCTAAAACTAGACATAAAAAACTCTCCGTATCTTCACGTTGGACAATTAAAAGTTACATAATATTTTTTAGGTTCAGTTCCTTTAATGTATCAATCTAAAGAAATACACCGAGTTTCAAATTTCGATCCTATTCTGTTCTGCAGATATATTGTCACAAAATATCCATTGTCTTGGAGGTATGGTACCTAATTAATTATACACATAATTAATTTTTGGTCACTTTCTTGCCATTTTCACGTTTTAACTAATTGTATGTAACAATTGGACATTAGTATTTCCATAAAAGTGTATATCTCAAGAAATTCGTTTTAAAGGCCTACTAACATTCCCTTTGTTGGCTTTTAATTTTTTTTCACGTATTTGACTACTAAAGTTCATTTTTTTGTCTAAAACCATTCCTAAATGTTTATGTGTTACCTTTGAGAGACATTATTATTATTGAAAATTAGTAATGGAAGCTCTTTAGTTAATATTTACTTAGAAAACATTATTTCCTCAGCTTGTTTAGATGGATCTGGTTAAATGACGTTTTCTAATTGTGAGCCCAATCTGCTATTAGTTTAAGATCATTATTTAGAATAGAGGAGGAGATCATATAATCATCCATGACTTTAAAGAGAGAAGTGTCATCAGCAAATATTTTTACATTAGACTTCAAATTATCAGGGATATCATTAATATAAATAAGAAAAAACAAAGGTCCTAGAATCGAACCTTGAGGTACACCAGCTGTAAACTATTTCCATAATGATGTCTGGCCATTTAAGACTACTATTTGTCAAGAAATTTCTAACGAGTTTTAAAATGGGACCTTTAACGCAATAAGCTCTTAGTAGTAGTACTGTTGCTTAACTTTTGGAAGAACTTTAGTAGTGTTGCTTATAAAAGTATTGCTTATTAAAAAATCTTGTATATTACATTACCAGGCGTGTATTCAGCGTTTATAACCTGCTGCACACAAAATCTGTTTTTATAAATGCGATGCAAGGTACTTAGGATTGAAAAAGCATTATTCAAAATTATTACTCAAAAATTACTAATCGATATAAAAGATACTTGACCTTTTTAGCGTTGTTGTCCTTGACGTAAACTGTCAATTGTCATATTGTGTATATTCGTATATTAATATTATTATTATAGAAAAAAAAAGATAATAACAGATAATAAAATATATTGTTTTGTATTTTGTATTTCTATAAATTTAGAGAACATTACTTGTAACTTAAATTATCATAGCTCAGAAAATATCCGAGAGAAAATAAATCCTGAGACACTCAAATATCGACTCAAAGTAGTAATGCCACGACGACGTTGTACTCATTCTGGTACGCGCCTGATTTCCTGTACTTCACAATATACCCAGGATATAATCGTATCTGTATAATCTAAAATATTTAATACGCATATAAGAGCAATGATATGATGCAATAATCAGTTTTTCGTTCACTTATGCACAAAGAAAACTCAAATGGCGTATTTTTTGTGCAATATCAGATTCTCCAAAGTATTTAAAAACATTTTACAATTACCATTAAACTGACTAATTATAATAACAACATCCTTTGTTGTGACCCCAACACTATTTTCTAGAGTCTAAAACTGATAACTGTTTTTAATTCCAAAATAATACGATGCTAACTACAATCCTGGCCATTATTTTTTGGAACGTTTGGCGTTTTATGCTGATTCGTGTGTTGGCACCTTTCCCTTCGCGTGCCAATTGCACGAGATTGGAGTTAGGTGTTGGTGAGAAACCGCGTATGATCGCCAGTGTCACTATAATGTATCGAAAAACATCCTAAGTTATCCTTATTTCACTGATCAACATATTTTATGACGTCACAAATGCCCATTTGTGGCCAATTAGGAGGATAGTGAGACCACTCTCCTTCTCCAACCGTGCTGCATAACTACGGTTACATCTCTACCGAAGTACCTGAGATCCTACGCCATAAGTCATTGGTATTTTGGTATTTTGTGAGAGAGTACCCGATGCTTACGCACCAGGAAAGTCCTAGGGACAGGAAGTGCTGTCCGGAGAAAACTCTACAAGAAAGGCGAAAATGCCTCCATGGAACATTTATTACCAGCTCGCCGGTCCCCCCAAAATAAGCAGGGTCCGACAAGTCCCTGACCCAAATGACCAGAGGACCAGCGGTGGTTCTCCCAAAATAAAGCTTTTTCACAGGTCCCAAGAAGCCATACTGGTCAAAAAAAACAAAGCCATTCCTTATCAGGTAATGAACTTTTGCCAAAATTAATGCTTTTAACATGGCATGACTTCAAGGAACCGTTACTAGAACGATATCCGCGATACTAGACTTGATCTTAGCCATTAGAGGTTTACATCATTGGTAAATTTGAAAAGTAAACTGAAAAAGTTTAATTCTTTCAGTAGTTATATCTATGAACACTTTCGCAGTACCTGTGGAATTTGATTTTTGAATTTTTGGCGCTTAGTCCTAATATATTATGACCAGATTTGTGTTTTCAACTTCAAAATAATGTTGATTAATCGGCTAATCTAAATTACACGTAAATGAAAACACTTGACAATGATTTTTGGAACCACCAAGGTCCCAGGTTGTCAAAATGTTACTTAAAAAAGACAACATCGAGAAATATAAGAAGTATGACAGACCTTAGTTAGTTGGGCACATGGAGAAAAAACGAATCCGCATATGGTGAGACTCAAAATTGAAAACTGGAGTTTATTACAATGTTCTGCTGTTAACGTTTTATGCCTTGGATACCGTGATTATATATTTTGATACAGTTATGGAGTATCACGTGACACAGTTCAATTTGTAACATACATATCCTTTCGCATATTTTTTCTGCTTATGTTTACAAACGGTTGTGTTATTCGGATGGATACCACTGTCATCTTTCATGACTGAAATATACTCGGATACATTGAGATTATTTGGAGGAACAATCTGTTTCGTTTCCACTAAATGTATAGCTAACACCATATGCTTCTGCAGCACAGCCGATAACGAGTCCTTCTAGAACTCCTTTATGTATAGATACCATAATAATATACAGGGCCGTGTATAAGACAACAGCCGTAAAATTACAACATCACTGCACACTTGAAAACCCAATCCTTTTCATTACAATTTGTTACAATGATTCAAAACAAGCATAGATAGACATTGTCATATACCTGACATTTTTATTGACATAAAAATAATAAACAATGCACTGCATGATTTTAAAGCTCATCTGGAACCGGAAGAAGTTATACTATTCAAACATCCATAATGGAAGTAATATCATACATGCTGTTAACATTATTTCTATAACAACAACAACAAAAAACCCACTATTTCGACATTAAAGATAATCGTCGTTCATATAAATAATTACCTTTATAACAATGTCTGTTTTATTCAAGTTTCTATAAGCTGTATTGGGATTGACATATTCAAAAATAAATAAATAAATCCTAAAACTTGATTGTTTATTATTTAACAATCAATTCGAATTCTATTGTCTTATAAAACCTTTCAAATGTTTGATAACGAATAATTTTGTGCTGATATTTTGCTGATGTGATTGATCACTTTACACAAAGTTGAAAAAACCTTGCTCCGAGCTTCATCACATATTTCATATATGTGTGTAAAAAGTGATAATATCTCTTTGCTTTTGTTTTTGAAGGATGCTTCCACATATGTGTGTTTGTTCGCATTCTCTTTATTTTTTATAAGAATCAGAAAGAAAGATTTTCTCCTTATGTTTTTATTTGAGTCGTGAGTCAGGCTTTCGGGTTATTACCTCACCGTTGTTTAATAACATTCAGATTCAGTTTTCTTTTCATTTTCCCTACGAAGAATATTAAAATATTTGAAATCTATTATTTATTTATTTATTTATTTATTTATTTATTTATTTATTTATTTATTTATTTATTTATTTATTTATTTATT
>JANTOQ010849779.1:0-10237 GCA_027564595.1 Bythotiara depressa | reverse complement strand
GGGTACCAGCGAATGCTATAGGAGTATGGGTACCAGCGAATGCTATAGGAGTATGGGTACCAGCGAATGCTATAGGAGTATGGGTACCAGCGAATGCTATAGGAATAGGTCCACCCATTGCACAACGGTCTCCTTATTGTTAATGGTAAATATTCAACTTGATGTAAGACGTCAAAAATTAGTTTGAACAAATAGCAGGGATGGTGTTATTATTGCAAATATCATATAACATTACTCATTAGTTTCATATATGGGTAAAAAGTGACATCATAACACCTTTGTTCATCTCTTCCTCAGTGGGAACAGTTTGATATGTTGGGGAAACACTGGAGATTTTTAACCCTTTAATACCTCCTGGTTATATAAATTACTCCCATTGTAACCTTTATAATATTATGAGGAACCAGGGGGTCTTTTCAGCTTTTACCAAAATTATTTTACACTACATTTCCAATAATTAACGCCTGGAAAAGGCTTTAGCAATGAAATGACCAATGATTTGATTCCTTTCCGGGTACACTATGCATCAAATGCCTAAATTTATGTAGAAAGATGACAATAACTTTTATTATTTTAATTGTTGTCATTTTTGTTTTTAATCTGTATATATATATTTAGTTTTTTTAAATCAAATTAGTACACTTGAAAACGAGCTACAGCTCAAAAACTTTGTAAAATAAAAAGTTTATTTACAGAGATGTTCTAGGAAAACAGGTGTTCTGAAATGCCAGGAAGGACTTTTTTAGTAGAATTTTATAAAGTTGTTGAAGTCTTCTAGAACATCTCCATTTCCCGTGAAATTTTCCTAGAACACCTAAATTTTCCAGGAACAACTCCTTTTTCCTTAGAACATCTGCCAGGAACTAAAACATTTTTACAAGCGCAAAAGTTATTGTTTCTTAGAACAGCTCAATTTGCCAGGAACAAAACTATTTTTTCCTAGAACAAATCAAATTGAGTATTTCGTTAGAACACCTCCATTTGCCAGGAAGGATACCCCTCTAGAACACCTATTTCTTAGAACACCTCCGTTTGACTGCTTTCGTATTTAATACTTCTTAGTTTTTTATTTAATACTTCTGTGTTTTATATTTAATACTTCTGTGTTTTTTATTTAATACTTTTGTGTTTTATATTAAATATTTCTGTGTTTTATGTTTATAATAAACGATGGTGAATAAGATTTCATAATTTAAATTCTAATTAAAACTAACTACAACTCTGAGAAAACGAGAATGAGTGTAAACGTTGACAGGAAACCTATCTGGAGGATACCTCCTTAGTCTATTGACCTCTGCTTTTTCCTAAATATCAGATGTATTATGTATGGATTAGAAGAAATTGCATACGCTTTCATTCTCTACAAATATCCGTAGACCTCAACATGCTAACTAATAACAGTGGCCAACAACAATCAGACACAAACCCGGAACCAATTAGACCACATCTAACCAACCTGAATGGAATAGCCAGAGTTTTGTTTGTTTAATGAGACATTGAAGAAGGCCTTGTTTGTCTCAAAATTAGATCCTTTGCGACGTCATAGAATGCAATTGTTGTCGAGTAAGGTCCCTTTCTGAGGTTTATTATAAAACGTCTCTTGTATGATCCCATAGTATATCCTGCCAACATCTACGTTGTATCTAAGCAGAAAAGAGCCCACAAGCAACCTCGTTCCCAGGGCCTTTTTCTTTCTTGAGGGTCTTCCCAATTTCAAAAAGGACAGAATTCCTGGTAACGAGCCGCATAAATATCGAACATGTGAATGATTATAGAACAACATTCACAGGTTAAAAAAGGCCCGTTACACAACGATCTAGATACAGAAAAAATATTTTATTTTATTTCAACATTTTCTATGTGCTATGTACAGTCGTTTCATTGTTCAAATAAACGTGACGAATCTGCAAAAAATTGTTTTGGGATTTCTTCCTATAACGTAGCTAACTCTGGATAGTATGTTGTTATTATGATATATTATTATTATTATTATTATTTAATAATTATAACAATTATTATAATTAATTATACATTATTTCGTTACTTTAGAACATAATTATCTCTTGTTTCTAATTACGTAATAAGAAGATGATGATTGACGTACATAACGACGCTTCATTACGAAAGAAAAAAAACACATTTCGTTAATTAGTTTGAATCATAACGAGGGATTAACCCGCAACATCTCACATAATCTACTGAGACAAGGCGCAGAAACAATCAAAATGAGTTTCACAAGTAACGAAACAGCGTCCAATATACGCAAAGAGTCTCTTATTTAAACTTTTTCAGATTGACTGTTGACTGATGATCTTTGATCTTAGGTACCTTGGTAGTCACAATCTTACAACACGGTGGTTCAAGGAGGTGACTCGCTTGCCTCAGAATGGGATAGATTGGGACTTTGAGACGTCTTGAAATATAAAAATCAATAAATTAAGAACACTTTTCGAGTGTCAACACCTATAACCATTCTAGTTTTATGGACCCTCAGCCGATTAAGAAGGGAACATGAACCGGGACTAAAACCATAAAAGTCTCAAATACTTTTTGAAGGCTTGTGGTAATTACGTTAAGTGTGCCTTCCCGAATTTGAGCCTTAACCTTATCACACTCCCAGTCTCCCTTCTCATGCAATAATATTTTAAAAAGAACTATTAAAGTTGTCGTATGGTTCTAAAATATTTATCGCAAATAGAAGTTTTGATGAGAATTTTAAACCCATTTTTAATATTTATCTTAAGATTTGACACTTATGATATAAATTCTGGAAAGGTCCATTCAATGGTTGCTCAGTGGGAAAATCGTGGTCACACGACGTTACAATAACGTCTGTAACGTTTCTTCAACATCATCAGGACGTTGTTTGACCATGATGTGCCCACTGGGTAAATGAACTTGGTATAAAAACAGCGGGGTATCTTAAAAAGAAACATAGAGGTGGGTAGGAGGTCTTGTCTATCCATTTGTCTATCCCTTCGGCGAGGCTCTATTAAAAATTGTTGATTTCGAGATTTTTACGGGAGAGCTTCTTCTTGTTTGTTTTTTCCGAACGATTTAATCTCAGAGAGCTTTACAACCAAGCACATTACACAATACTGCACCACAGGAGCACATTTGCATATTGCATTATAGGCATCACTTGTAGCGCACATAAACATATAAACATGACCTATGGTTCTTTCGAAGAGGTCATCCTTCGCACTGACTGTACCGTGTATACGACCCAAACTCGTAACCTATGGATTACATGTAACAAAAACTCGCTACCAGTAGTTTCTTCTGTGCGCTAAAGTCAATGCTGTGGGAATCGGTTGTCAAAGGGTGTATACTTGGCGAGAAACTACTAAACTAGCGTAGTCTATCAATTCTGAAACAGCACACTGTAGATATCGTGCAGAGAATGACCTCTTCGCATAATGTGTTTGTGTGCGCCACAAGTGATGTCGATAATACAATATGTGAATGTGCTCCTGTTGTGGAATCCTCTCAAACTTCAAACTTCCATTCCATTTATACGTAAATTCCTTGGTATAGATAAAATATTTACGTGGGCACCTAATGATAAAATACTTTCTTCTTCTACTTTCTACTTTGATATAATACTTTCTGTGACGCCATTAAGGGGACAGAAACTAACTGGTTTTTTCCTCGTACGATATGCAGCAATTAGTAGATGGTATTAAAACTGATAATACGCAAAGAGCTTTTTCAAATTCTTTTAGGTATCATTAGAAACGTCATTAGTGTTAATTGATGACGTTTAAGGTTGCTGCAGCTAGTTTTGATGAGTATGCTATTTTTATCCTTAATTAAGGATATTTTATAGGTTCCATTCCGAAATATTTAGAAAAACAAAATATTTTATACCATTTGAAAGTTCTAGTGATATATAGCTAACATTTATTTGAAATAAGATATTAAAATTTTAATTTGGAAAGGGAGGAAGAGTGGAATTTATTTTTCCTTAGATTTCCAATCTAATTTTATTGTTTTATTTATAACAAAAGCTATCTATCATAAACATTTTAAATTATTAGTAAACAGCGCATGCCAATCAAATGTCTATTGAATTAAAGTAATTTGAATTATTTTTAAATGTTTATGTCATCATACTGCAACATTTTTTTGCTTGTTTGTTTTCCTTTGCTTTCATTTTTTTACTTTTTTAACGGCTTGTACCTCTTTCCTAGTTACATTCGCGCGTCCCTTTAGGAGTCATTGCTTGTTTTGTTTGGAATATTGACAGTTAGCTTCAAAACTTTCTGCTTCCGCTTTTGCATATTTTTCTTTAAATTCATTTTATAAAGCATTATACCAATTAAATAACGCGTGACATTATTACTTCACATAAAAATAGTATTAGAATGTTAAAATGAGTATATTGGTCCAAGGAGGTTTATTGGCATTTCATTAAATCCTGTTAAGGTAGCAGAGTACCCTAATTAGTACCACATTTACTGTATGATATTTAATTAAATACAATTTAAATCCAAAACTCGTTTTAAAGGTTAAGCTTTCCAAAAATATATGTCATAGTCTAGAGCAATTATGGGTCAACCAGGAAATCGCCTCCCCCCCGCCAAAAAAACGCCCCCCAAAACCTTATTTTTTCCTCTTTCTAGAGCTCCAACTCCTTGCCATCTTAATTTTTCCCTGGTATTTCTGCATAAATTGAAGCACATTTGTGATAGCAAAAGAACCGTGCCCGCGATTTTTTATTTTCAAACTAGTTTGGTCGGTAATTAATTTTGTGTGTGTTTACCTTACTTAGCCAAATCCTTTTATTGTGAATTTAACCGTGTAACTTTGCAACCAAAGATAATAAATAGATTCGCGGGCACTGTTTTGTTCATTAAAGTCTTATCTTCAGTTATGCAGATTTTTAAAGGAAACCAAGAATTTCTTTTTTTTTATACTACGAACGCAGCATAAAATGTATGTTATCTCGAAACAAGAAATTTCAGCTAAACTCTGTCTTTCGGGAGCTCCAAGTTTATAACGAAATTGCTGTCATTCCATGCAGCAAAACCTAAGCTACGAAAGGGTGTCTCTTTTTTTTTTAAATGATCGTTTTTCGGCTATTGATAGATAAGCTTTTTCATTTTTTTGTTATTAAACTTTGACGAAGGATTACTAGCAGACACCCTCTTATAAATAAAGCAAGAAAGGTGTTGCATGTCATGCATTTTTCCTGAAAAAAAGTTTTACATGAGCGATAAAAAAATGTTTCATATTTCTTTTCTTTCCTCTTTTCTCAAATAAACCCAGGTAAAACGAGTCACACCATTAAGTAGAGGAATAATAAAGGATTTAGAAAATATATACTTTTATGCATATTTTTTTTGAAGAAAAGGAGATATCTTTATTATACTCATATAATACTATTATTAATATGTGTAGCGAGTTTATACAGTATCCTTCAAAATTTTTTATATAAATTTATTAGCGTAGACTTGTGGCTATTATCTAAATTTATACCACGATATTCATAAAAAGTGTTGTCTAAATAATTTCTAAATAGTTATGCCACACTTTACTGTGGTATAACTACAAAAGTGCACGGCTCCTGTCAATCATCTTTATGTCACTCGGCTCGGCGCCGTGTCAATCACTGGTGTTTAAACTGTACAATTTCAGTTAGACCAGTCTCGAAACCGAGATCTAACTAGACTTATAACACTGTAATTTTTTATAAAATGGTGTCCCGAATTTTATCTCATTTTAACCAGTTCAAAAGTTATCAGCAAATAAAGTTAAATATTATTATAAAAATCCACTCAACAACACATACGTGCCTCTTTTGAAAGCAGGATTCAATTGTTTTGTTTTATAACGCAATTGTGACCACGGTTTTTAAAGGTGATTCGTTTTTCTTCTCGTTAAAAGCATTTTGCCGTAAATACGACATCAAGTTTTGTCGCCAAGCGGTAACAAAAAACGAAAGCAGAAATACAAAATCCACCTCGAAAAATTGTTTTCGAGATATTACGCTTTCAAGAATTTCTTTTTAAAACGAAATCAAATTTTATTATTTTAGATCAAATTACTTTGTAAACAAATTTTATCAGCGTAAATATTCGTAATTAATATTTTTTCTTAAGCTTAATTTCCACTTGCTACTTTTATCGCACGCATTTCGTAGCACAACGTTGTTTTCTCGATTTTGATTGGCTTAGCAGAAAAAAGGTCAAAAAAGTAGGATTAATTCTATCTATTCAGATCGTGCGATCGATTTTGAGCAAAGAACAAAAAACTGCAGGACAATCGCGATAAAAGTAGCAAGAGGAAATTAAGCTTTAAGCTTTTCTCGCGCTACGCGCTCGCTGTTACCGGACTATTTAGGAACGACTTTTTCTAGCCTAGGTTTGATATAAACTTCCATTTTTTGTTGACAGTATTGTCGTGTTCCTTATAGACAAGTGAATAACGAAAGTAATTTTCGGTTGACGTAGAATTAGCAAATAAATTTCATTTTTATCAAATACACACTTCTCATTAAAAGTTCAATGTTCGCTTTAAGAAACGAAGGCATGTGTTATTCACAGGTGTTTCTACTACAGTCCCATTCTTAGCAGTTGCATGACAAATAAAGTACAGTAGAGTTCCTATTTTACCACTATTGTGACCCATGACGTCATAACAGGTGCTGCTGAGGTTAGAAAATAAGTGCGTTGATTTTCCTTTTAAAAGGAAATATTTTCTAAATATATAATCAGCTATGCTACAAACATAAGTATATATGTTATAATCAGTCATTCTATTGTAAAAAATACAAAATAAGCCTTAGGAGGATATGGTTTTTGATCATTTTTAGCAAAAACGTTTGGAAGGCATTACCCCTCCTGACAAGTGGAAATTTTTTCAAGTTTTTTGCACCATTTTGCTTCTTATAAAAAATTAGGAAAAGTCACAAAATTTCAAGTTAATAGTTTTATACGATCCAAAGTTATCGCGAATCATTACATTGGTACAGAAACGACCGTGGTTGGACAGGGGTATCTCGCTAGCCTCCTAATTTGATATCTTTGCACGTCACAAATTATCAGATTAGTGAAATAAGGACAATTTCCGGATTTTTTGTAAATGTTCAAATTGTTAATACAACCCCCTACCTTTGTAAATCTCCTCTTGAAAACCTTTATCATTTTATAATGAACCACAGGGGTCCTATCAACATTTACTATCATTTAACTTTCTCTTAAATTTCCAATAACTAATAACCTCCTAGAAAATAAAAACGAAAAAAACAAATTGGAACTAAATAAATGAAAAACAAAACATTTTGCTAAGTTAACAAATATTTTATTTACTCTCTTCCGCAGAGGTAAAGTTGTTTAATTTTTTTATATTCATTTTTCAATAGTGTACAGAACCTTTTCTGTATCCTATTTTGTATAGTATTAAAATTATTCGCATAATATGTAACAAATAATTATATATAATATATAGTCTGCTCGAAGTCCATGATTTAAAATTCATGTTACGAATCATCTAAAAATCATTCACTAGGATCTAGCAGGCACGGTCTTCTAAATTCTTGTCCATGTTCGTGAATCCATATGTTTGCAATCCATTTTTCACCTAAAAGTATTGGACACGATGCATGTTTCGTTTCTACATTTCCTTTTCCGTTACGTTTAAGGTTGTACCAGAAAACACCGTTACTTTTTCTTGGTGACGTAATAACACCACGATTTGTTGACACGAACACTGTATCACCTCCGCGTTCTACGTCCGATAGATACATTAACATGGTTGCTATTCGGTTACCGTAATCATATTCACCAAAAATACTTGTGTTTTGTTTATCTGTAGCATAATCAAAGTGAGGCTCGTAATTACCACCCACCTCATAGTTCGCAACTTGCAATGGCTCTGAGTATCTCATATCTAAACCTGTCAAAGCACCAACTCTTTTAACAATGTTATTTGTGATCGTGTCACTCTTGTCGTTAAGCCATGCCACCTGGCTTGTTCGATAGCTTTCCTGGACCATCATCCCGTCATCCATATTGTAAACGCGAGCAACATCCAATTTAGTTGAAGCTATGTCTTGTATATACTTAATCTCGTAGTCAAGTAACAGATCATGAAATAGTACTATTTTTGGGTCATGATTTACTATTTCCATTTTCATCGGTTTTAAATAAAATTGATAACTTGGTTTGTAGTATTGACAATATAAATTGTTTCTCAATTTCTGTGGTATTTCTTCCTCGTGTCGACACATAATATCGTTACGCACCATCCAAGGTTTATCGTATTTCAGCCAACGATACGGTTCGAAAAACGGTTCGTATTTGCTTTTCCACAAATCTAGTCGATAAAGCTCTAGATTCATCTTCGCAGTTTTAGACGTTGGGTCAATTTCCAGGATCTTTTGGGTGTAAGTAGTAGCATCTACTAGATCAGCTATATGGTAAGAGCACCAGGATAGATATTCGAAAAGTTTTGCGTGACTGTATTTTCCTATACTCGTTTTCCCATCGTCAGGAACTCTTTTTAACACTTCTAAAAACCATTTTTTTGCTTGCTGGAAATAATTCAAATTTGTTATATAGTAACCGATATCAAAGAGTTGCTCTGGGCTTAAAAAATGTCTATTTCCACCAAAACTGTTTGCGAATTCAGAAATAGGTATTTTATAAGTATCTTGCAACTTGACAATAGCGAGTGAAATTCCCATGGTCTCGTAATAGTCATCAAACCCTTTCAAAATGACCTTAATCACGTCATTCAATTGTTCCGACTGATTCTTCGTAGAAGATAATCCTATAAACGAGTCAAAGCTTGCCCATGCTGTCATAAATCTTTTGATTACGGACCAGCCTTTAGTTAGATGTGATAGCTCAATTTCGTTCCCAATTCTCTGTTTCTTATTTTCATGCTCGTTCAGAAATCTTTCGAGAGCGCCCAGTCTTTTTTCTTCTGAACGAATGTAATCAAAATATATTTGCGCCATCGTCTTTTCGTACTCTAACAAAACTCGGATTCCATTAGCAGTAGAGTAAAAATACGCATGTGCAGTTGAAATGAAAGAGAATAGGACGATAGTTATATGAAACGGAGAGACAGATGCCATTTTAAATTGTGTTATTTTCACGATTCTCAGCCCAAAGGCTTGTTCGTTCGAACACCAACTCTTGAAGCGGAAATGGGGGCATAGATATTTAATTCGGTATATTTAAGTATACATCTGTGCATGCCGAATAACAAAGATCACAAATATTGTCGAATAACAAAGATCACAAAAATTGTTCATATTTGCTGATCAACGAAAATTGTGTTTTATGCGTAATATACATGAATGGCTTCTCTACATTACCGGAGCTACTTAGCGGTACCACAGACATTGCCATACAATGAAAATTGCTTATTTTGATGTACGTATAGCGGGCGAAGATAGACGAGCACAACCAGGATTTTTTATCTTGCAGGTCCGAAGGAACGATTTTTGGATTGGTAAAGATCGGCCACCATGGCGGGCGACTAAGAAATTCTTTTTTTTCTAGAATGGCTAAAATGGCTAATTAAAACATCAGATTAGCACAAAACAAAAGAAAATCTCCTCTTCTTATATTTCATATTATTTCTTACAATTTAAAGTTATTCAAGGCGCCTAATCTGCGTGCGTGAAGCGATGCGTGCGTGAAGTGAAGCAGATTATTAAAACGGCTGGTCTTTCGATCCTTTCCTTCCCTGGGCCATTATTTACATATGTGACGTCATCAAACTCTCGGGGTAGTCCTTCATTTCTCGTTAATTATTCAATTTGAAGGTATGTTAACCATAATTAACGAGGAGAAAATTTGAGAACAGCTCATAGAAAAAGAAGACTTTTTAGAATTTCTCTGTTAACGCCAACGTTATGAATGTTAAAAGAAGAAATGAAGCAGTTTTGTGTTGTATAATTGCTTTCAGTGATGCAGCATTAAAATTAAAGAAAGTCCGTACAGTAGAAGAAGGTCTGTTTGGATGAAAGCCTGGTTATAGACCTTTGCCTGTCTATTTCTTCAACGTCCTTATATTCTAGACGCTGTTCCAAATAACATTGGAAAGAAATCGGAATATTTATGTTGCTTTTCGAACGCACGGTGTGATTGATACTTAATTCCGTTGAAAAAGATACAAAAAATATGTCGTGTTGTAGATCATACAGCAGTTCGTCTAAGTGGAGAGTTACGAGAAATGGAGAGTTACGAGAAAATGGAGAGTTACGAGAAAAAAGTGGAGA
>JANTOQ010848667.1:0-28129 GCA_027564595.1 Bythotiara depressa | reverse complement strand
ATGATATGATATGATATGATATGATATGATATGATATGATATGATATGATATGATATGATATGATATGATATGATATTATGCACCAAATCTTACGTTCAATTTTGAACATTTCTTCCCGATCACGGTACACACTAGTGTCATACTGGAACAAGAAAAGAACGTTCCAGGTTCAGATATAAAATCGATTTTCTTTTCATTTCCATACTTCTGGCATTCTGACTTTATTGCGCTAACAATTTTAGTTGATATCTAAATAGGAAAATATGTTCCATAGGTTATTATGTTCTTTGGTGTCGGTGTCCTTCCCAATGAATGAAATCTTTTCAGTTTGTTTTTTCCAGGGGGTTAATTTTTAGAAATTAAAGTAAAATTAAAGTTCGAAAAAGGCGGTTAGGCCCGCTTTATATTCATAAAATTTTAAAGGTTTCTGATATGCCTTTTACAATAAAAGTAGGTCATTAAAGAGTTAAGTGATAGTAACACATATTTCAATTATTAGCTGCCATAACTGAAAATTAAAAATTCCAATTTTTTGTTACAATTTGGTTACCGGGTCCTAGACAATGAATTAAATCACTACTCAATCATTTGCAGTTTTGTGTTTCCAGGTTGTTAGCTTTTATGGGAGAGGAACAGGCTGCGTTTCTATTAATGTATCAATTTGTGACCAATTCACACTGTCGATGTTTCTATGCATGTTCTAAGTTGCCATACATAGATATGTGCGAGAGTACCAAATTAAGTCAACTACGGTATTCATAAATTAGTAACTTTAACACTGGCTGACAAATACAATTACTATTAATAAATAAAAAGCAGGATGTAAACTATATCTACTTCTTTGTAAAAGTATATTGTAAATCAAGTCACAGATTATAGTCGTTGCAGGTTTTTTCAACTCTTAAAATATCTACATTAATTTTTTGCACAAAACTATTTTTCATAAAATTATTAGATAAAATATGGTATCATCTACAATCTTCTACTACTCATAAATTGATCGCTATATACCAACAAATTTCCTTCTTATTACCAAGTTTTTGTTCCGAAAGTAGCCAAAAGATGTGTTTAGGAAACGAATGTTATGTGGGTGTTCCAATGCTTTATTACCCACCCGCCATCTCTACGTAACATAATATGTCAGTTTATTGTGATGATCACACTTACAATTGTAAAATAGAAACAAGAAAATAAAACAATATATAAAACATCGGTACATGTGCTTTCCAAACGTATCTGTCACAAGGCAGATAGCTGTTTCATTTAATGAGGTTGGCCAGTTGTATTTAGGGATCTAAATCGACGTAGATACATTAGACAAATATAAAATTTAACCTAATTCTCATCCAGTTATTTACTATAATGAAGGATTTACGGTTCAGTTCATGTCACCAAAGCATGAGAATACAAGGGCTTTGTTATTTGCTCATTAGCCAATAACTCACATATCAATAGCTTTTCGGTCACCATGATTCGTCACTTTCTTGGATAACAGCTCACCACCGTCTGTTAGAAGCAGTAATACTGGTCTGATCTAACAATTGTGGTGATGCTGGCAAATGAAGTTGTTCTAGCAAAGTTATGAATTCGGATCTCTTGTGTTAACTTCAGCAACTCTCCAAGAAACTGTTTTCTGAATGATTATATTAGAACACCTCTGTATGTTTTACTCCGATTGGACTGTGTTGTATTAGTATTTTCCATTTAAAACATATTAACATAATAAACGATACTCACTATATAAATCTTTATTAATAAATATACCTCTTCAAACAACTTGTCACTTCCTCTATATCCTGGAAATCCTCCACCGATATCCAAGAGATAACTTCCAATATGTGGCGAATTCTATGGTTTAAACAAATAAATATTCGATAGATCTTTTCTAAAAATACTTTGTGTGACGTCCCTCAATTGAAGAATCGGTTTCTCTAGAAAGAGCTGCAGCTGTTTTAAAGTTTACATTTTCTTCACAAATTCTATCGAAACAAGGCTTAGTCTGACTACATAATTAATGATAGGGTATACAATAACCAAAAGAACCTTTCTACTTATCGTTTTTAGATAATGTTTGTACCATGCTTGTACCTTCTCAAAAACATATTTTTGCTTTTAATTTCGGTAAAGGTCTATCAAATCTCCTTATAAGGAAAGAACATTGTAAATGTACGTTCCTACCAGTGTGTCACACCCAGACTTGCGTTTTAATCAGGCATCACATTGTATTCGGAGTTTATCAATACTCTCTTGAATCTTGTAAGAAACTTTTAAATACGCACATGTACGCTATTATTATTTATTTATATAAAGTTTGATAAATTAATAAAGAGAATAGCCCTTATAATGATATAAGGAACTAATTTAC
Source organism: Bythotiara depressa (assembly GCA_027564595.1). Lineage (NCBI taxonomy): Eukaryota > Metazoa > Cnidaria > Hydrozoa > Anthoathecata > Bythotiaridae > Bythotiara > Bythotiara depressa. The sequence goes on along the minus strand of JANTOQ010848667.1, from coordinate 25,763 downwards.
GTCAAGTGGCTAAAATCAAATATACCAATACAAATAAATATAAAATCAGTAAATAAAATAAAACAAAACAAGAAATTAGGTTGGGAGCTTAGAGAATTCACTTTACAGCAAGGGAAATGAAGACATATCCCTAGACTCAGTTGGTACTTTCGGAAAACTATTTGGCACCATACTGTTGTAAATGTCACTTTGCATAAAGCAAATTTTAATATTCCTGTTCGTATTGTAACAAGTTAATAAATAGCTGGTCATAGTTTATATAATATACACAATTCACAACCTAGAAAGACGTTTCTGTTTCTAAATCGATTTTCGTTGCAGGATAGTTATAGGATCTTGGACTAGCTTAAACGCTATGTCTCGTTTGTGTATTGTGCGTATCAGAAGTGATGGCAGCAATATAATATGAAATATAGAAACGTGTGAACACGATGTGAATATCAGTAAAGCTGTCAGAAGTCAGAGCTATAAAAAGGTACAATAACGAGAAAAAATAAACAACAACTCTGCAGACCTATGGATGTACAAAGAACGCTAATAATGATAAATAAATAAATAAATAAATAATCTCTCACCAACATTTCAATAACTTTGAATGCATCTTGTACGGCATTTGCAAATGGCCCAACTTTTTCACAATTACAGCCCACATGGAAACTACAACAGGAATAATAGAGATAATCCTTACAAAAGCAGCGAACAGTGGTGCACTAGGAAAAAAGTGTTCTTATCTAGTGCTGGAAAATCGAGTTGTTCTAACAAAGTGATGAACTCGATCCTCCTGGCAAAATACCAGGTTTTTATTGTGCTGACAAATTGAAGTTTTCTAAGTTTTTCTAAAATAAAATATATTTTTTCTGCATAATTGAAAAATATATTTTGGTAAAGAGAAAGATCTACGCTTCATGGAAATTAGAAGAGTTCTAATGAAGCCTAAATGTTTTCTGGACCTGCTCTAAAATATACTTTCTGACAGTTAAGAAAATCTCAACTGGCTCACTATACCGTTATCATTGCTAATGTAATACCCTGATATATTTGTAGGGTAAGACACCCAGTCAGAACAGAAAATGTGATTCTAACCTGACACCATAGATATCTAGTTTATTTGATTCTGCACATTTAAGTATATCGGATACTTCTGTCATGCAAGCACCATACTTTTCTCCTAGCTGTAAAAGAAATGAAAAATAAACAGGAAAGCAAACAAAAAATGCATTCATAATTTACTGTATAATGACAACAACAACCTTTGAATAAACACACAACAATTTGTTTAAACTATTTATAGCATTTTGAAATACGACGTTTCGCAATGAAACGAAGCGGATTATGGTAAGGATAAAGTTTCTGTACGACATGTCTCGACTTCGTTCTAAATCAAACTCAACGTAAAACCACTAGTCTAATACTGGTTTTTATAAATCATTTTTATAATTCATTGCGCAATAATACGTCATCTTTTCAAAACAGCACATTCAGTACATTTAAAAAAAAACAGATTACAGGTTGGAATTCTTTGTCAAAAGGTAAACAAACAGAAATTTTGTTAGTTAGAGTTACTAGTAAATCAGGGAAGCGTTATTAACTGTTAGAAAATATTCTATAACCAAAGCCTCTCTATCATAACGAGGCTTAGGTTGCTAAATCCAAATATATGGAGGCTTTGACCGGATATGACCACCATATGCCATAAAAGCGAATCTGTTTGGATTTAAAACTTGAAAAATAACCTACTTTTCACGTAGAATCCATATCTGAAGTCTGCTTTTAATAAAAACAAACTTCAAATTCCGGCCTAATAGGAAAAGGTCTATTGGTGAATTCGGGAGAAATAACGTATTTTGGGAGAATCCTTATGGAAGTATCTTAACCATATAGTGCCTGGGTTTCCCGTAAATTGTCTAAATTTATATTCATTTCTTTGCTGTTTTGCTTTTCCAGGGGTATTGCTAATTGGAAATATAAGGAAAAATAAATGTGATAAAAGTTATTAAGTCCTGCTGATCTTTCATAAATTATAAGGGTTCCTATTAGGAAATATACAATAAACAGGAGGAGTAATTTTGTTTTTAAACTAACGATTATTAGATACAGTACAAAAAGTAGCTATTCCCAAGTTAGATACATACTCATAAGACAAACAAAAAACAAAACAAAAAAAAACAAAAAAAAAGTAAGTAATAAACAAATAAACACATAAATAAACATATAAATAAATAAATAAATAAATAAATAATTAAATAAATAAACACACAAGCATATAAAATAAATAAATGAAAATTTCACTTGAATTTTATCTAAAACCAGATTTAACCCTATTTAGGGTGGGGAGGTGTAAAATTACCCCACCTCCCCCCCCCCAACAAGTGAACTTTTTGTAATTGTAATATCTCTGGTTGTGCTTATCGTATGATGCTGAAATTTGGTGACTTTTACTATTATTTTATATCGATATGGCGTTGAAAATTTCTATGCAATAGCATTTCAGAGAGTTGGTTTTTTTAACCAATCCGTTGACAGGGGGTGTCACCGAAAATGTTTTTTTTTACATGGTTTTGATTATTTCGGCACACCGTAGCAATCCTCTGACCCCTAAACACCCAATGAAACAATGCAATTTCTAAAACTCTACCTACTAGCTTCCAGAAACTGGAAACAGAAATTTAAAAAAAATTTCCAGTCAAAAATAATGGAAAACATAGTAAAAACATAGGATGGAAAAAATGCTGACGTCAGAAAAACAGATTGATAAAAACGTTTTTCAGACTATTTTCGGAAAGTACAAGGTTATGGGTACTATTCTGTCAATTTTAAAGTTTATAGGACGTTCCTAACAGATTTTAAGGTGGGGGAGGGGGGAGGGTGCGGGTTAATTTTACCACTCCCCTTCACTTTAAACGTACATAAAAAAGCCCACCCTAAATAGGGTTAAGATGATTGTATCAAATTGAAAAGTTATAATGCAAAGAGCAAAATGTTTGTGATTTTACGATATTACACCCATAGACTCGTTTTCATGAAATAATTCAAATCTTCAAATACACATGTGGAAAGCTATCCCAACAAACGAAACACTTTAGAAATTTCCGCATAGACGAAGTATTGAAGACGAATTAAAATTAGAATGCCTTTTCTATGAAAGGAAACGAAAAAGAAAATGAATTCCAAGTAGTTTTGTGACGTAATGTACCAAAAAAAGTATTTTATTTGACGTAATATATAAGTAGGGTATCCCTAGCATCTTACTTTAATTCTTGATTGAGAATCGTCAGCCGCAATACGAAGGATGGGTTTAGCATTAGGATAATATTTGGCAATTTTTCTGATCTCCTCTTTGTTATCAAACGTCATATACGGTATATTATTGTTGGAGGAATATCTATAATATTAAAGAAAACAGACATCAAGACTTTTAACAATATCGTACATAGGTACTTAGTCAGGTATCCAAAGTTTTCAGTATGAGTTTCTTCTTCCGTCAATAATAAATTTACAAGATTAATTACAAAAGTAGTAAACATAAAAATTTGTACAATATCAAATTTGTTAATAATATAAAATTGTACAACTACATAATTACACGTGCAAAACTGACAGAGGCTCGAAAAAGACTCAAACTGTCTTATCATTAGGTACCTATGATTCTTTAGCTCCATGGATGAAGGATGTGCATATTACATCGATAAAATCTAATCTTTCAAATCTTGGAAATGACATGAAAGGAAGCAATGATACCCAATTGAATGTACAGTATCAAGCAACAAGAAGTAATCTAAAAATACTAATATGACAAACAACGTTCTATTGGAAAGCACTATCTACTAATAGGTCGAAAGAAATATGAAACACCGTTTACAAAATAATTAAACCATACTACAAAAGCATTAAACTTGATACGAATACAGTTAATGAATATTTCAACACAATTGCAACAAAAATAGCAAATGCTACTGACTACAATACAGATCAATTTTCGATAATGCACCATATTCCACCAAATCAACCGAATACTTTTAGCCTACTCCATGCATCAAAGAAAGAAATTATTAACCACATGCCCTCCATACAGTGCGACTGTTCGATAGCATTAGAAACATACCTGCTAAATTCTTCAAACCTGTTGCTGACCATCTTTCACCATTTATAACCATTTTAATCAACAACTGTACTGATTGGAATAAATTTCCTAACATCGTACGAGTCGGTCTTGTACCGAACGTATCTGGCGTGGGAAAACTGGAAGCATTTAGATCTATCTCCGTGCTTCCTGTCCTCTCTGAAATCTTTGAGAAAGCCATACTCACTTTATGAGTACATCAACCATTATAATATATATGCAAAAATTCAATTAGATTTTGGAAAAGGCCACTCAAGTATCACGTTACTTATGAAGTTAAAAGATGCCATATTAAAATGAATGCAAAGTGGTTAATTGACTTTGTGTTAAACAGCTGATTACTCGAAAGCGTTCGATACAGTAAATTACAACTTACTAATGAGGAAACTGTCAACAATAGACTTGTCACCATTTTTCTGTTAAATTAAGTATTGGATATTTGTTGAATCGAAAGAATTTTGCTCAAATTGACGATAAAAAGTACGATCAAATGCTCATTAAATTATGTGTACCACAAGGCTCAATGTTTGATCATGTCTTGTTCAACATATACGTATCCGATCTATCATCAATTACGACAACCTCCACTCTATAATATACAGATGATACTAACGTGCACATACATAGTAAACCGAGTAAATTGTCTCAATCTGAAATCTAACATGGAGAAACCACATTAATAACATAATTAAATCATCAGACGCAACACTTTCCACCTTAAAACATCTTAAAATTATAGCACCTTATCATGTCAGAAAAAATCTGGCTGAAGCATTAGTTTTGTCGAAAATTGATTACGGAAATTGTAATTCTTACTAATATTCTACAATACCAAAAAGTGAGAAAATTGCCGCAAGCTTTGTTTTACGTAGATATACGACAGAAGATAATGAAATCTCTGTGTTGAAATCGTACAATTAATAGAACGTTTTGAGATGACACTAATTAAATTTTGCCATAAGATACTATATGATAACACCGCTCAAGAATATTTTGCATTCGAATGGCTTGAAAAGAAAAAATGAACACTCCGTTTTAGCGATCTTGTTTGTATGCTTTATAACGATCATTCCGATCATACCTTAAAAAACAACCATAGTAAATTACTAAATAATTTCCCTGAAAGTGTACGTTCTGAAACCTCATATTCACGTTTCATAAAAAAGCTCCAATAATATATTTTTGATGTTCTTCTTGTCAGAATTTTATCCAAGCAATAACTTTTATTACAATTAATATTTATTAATAGTTTTATAAAGAGTTTTACGCTATATTTATAGGTAGAATAGGCATTCTTGTATATTAGAGATGCCAAATAAGTGATTATTCTTAAATACTAAATAATAATATCATTAATGGCAAGGGAATACGGGTTGAGAAGTAAGAAGTAATTTTGTTCTAAAGGTTTGTATAGATTTTTAAATTTTTAGGAAATTTTCTAAGCACCTACTCCATAAAATACGAGAATGTGAGTAAATCTCGACAGGAACCTTTGGTAGAATCCCACCTACGAGTGTATTTTTATAACACGAATAGGCCGCAGAGAGGGTCCTTTATTCTTTGATTATTCCTGGGTTTTTTTTCTAAGTCAATAATTTTACAACAATTTCTCACAAACAAGAACAAGAAATATAAAAAACAGACGGATAGAAAACCGAATAGAAAAGACACTGTTCTAAGTTCTACTCGATTGGCCTTACATAAAAAAGTACAAATAGTTAACGTATAAGAAAAGCATTTGCATAGGAATAAAGTGTAAACAGACAATAAAAAGTAGTCATAGCTGTAGAATGTAATTTATTTATAATGAATTATCGAATGTATCGCTATCCACAAAAAAGGTAATCACCACATAAAAGAACATTCATAAGTTTGTCTTGAATTAGTGGTAATACTGCAATATTCATATTGTTTTCTTGGAAATTGAAGGAAAAGCAAAACATGAATGAAGCCTAAAACTCCGTAATTAGCAGAAATAATGTCCGGGATTGCAGTTACCTGTCAAGACCTACTCCCCTTCTCGTTTTCGGGAGTTTTGTAGAAAGGGTCCTAAAACCGCAACATTTTGTACTTAACCCTATTCAGCCTAGACATTTTGGGGCGGTTCAGGACTAGAGGGGGGAGGATTCCGCCCTCTGCATAACTTTTGATATAGACAACAACAATAACAATATAACTTGGCACATAAATACTTGGGGGCAATGCAAAACGTTTGGTCAAAAAATTACTTTGATGACGTCATCACTGCGCTGATGACGTCATCAAACATTTGTCAGCAAGAAATTTGAAACCGACTTTAAATGTTCTAAAATAAGCCTGGGGTGTTTTATTAAATATAATTAGCTTATTTGACTACTATTTCTGATTTCTAAACAAAATTATCTTTCCAACGGTATATAATATCATGACGTCGGAAAAAATATTTTGACCGCCTGCTGTGGATGTAATCCCAACGGAAGAACCGTTATTCCAAATACTAAAACCTGTTCATCACTTGTTTCCAAATAAGTTTTAGGAAAATTCACCAAATTTCAGCCTATTTGCACCAGTGGTTCAAAACTTATATATAACTTATATATAAAGCAGATTCCTCCCCCTCCCCTAGGCTGAATCAAGTTATATGAACAATAATAATATGCTCATAATAAAAACGAACGGTACGTACCAATATCGGTAACAACTATGGAATAGAGGCCCAAGATTACAATCGGGAAAAAGAATAACACGTCTTCTTCAATCCACCTTCTATCTAAAACCGACTCGCGAAGTCGAGACACATGACTTTATATCAAGTGATCCAAATATATAAATGTAACCTGAATTTACGAACATTTGGCAAGGTATCTCTTATTGTTGTCGGTAGAAATGTGAACCAGCAGCTGCTAGCAGCTGTACATTTGATGCTAAAAACGTCTGTCTCTATTGCCACTAGCTTAGAATATTGGTGTTCCGTTAAAGGATAGTCATTCGTTTCCCCTTTGATATGTTCCTTCAAAGTTGTTTCAGTGGTCACTTTATTGTTTACATTTTCCTATCAGGTACTGCTTCCCGAAGGTTCATAACTTTATATATTCACTTTATGTTAATTTATGTTCCCTTGTTTGGCTTCTAGTTTAGTATATACATAACCTTTAAGTCAAAATTCTTGCGAAAATTAAAATTATATATACTTAAAAGCTTATTTTACGAAGAACATGTATTTGAAAAAAGAAATATACATTCCTCACCAGAAAATCCCCCATATATATAAAAAGGGCTTTCTTAAAAATATGTTGACAGAGAGAGATTAATCTTCCTAAGGTTTTTAATAAATATGTAAACAAACCCACCTCATGCATGAGACATAATCAGCATCTTAATAATTTCTTTGTTTTAAGTTTAGCCACTCGTAATAAACTTTAAAATGCCGTTTCTCAGAAACATTTTTTTCGTGCTATTCCCTAACTTTGAAGACGCAAAGTTATAAGGGAAAATCGGTAAAAAGCTTTCGACATAGTAAGCATCAGCAATCTTTTCTCTACAAAATAATTATTTAGATCGCGAGATAAGAATCAATAAAGAGGGGCGAGGGTGTTTTAATATTTTTTATGTTTAACACGTTTTTTAAGTAACACGTTTTCCTGATATTCTCGTCACTAACCCCAAATAAAAAAACCCTGAAACACAGATATGGAGTTCAGAACATGAGCTTTCCGATGAAATAGAAATTAGAAAATAGAAAATACTAGGCCAACATTTGTTTCCTCTTTTAAATAAAATATTAATTTATAACATTATAACAGTCGGATAGGTCATTTATTAAGCTTTTTAAAAATATGTATTTTTGTGACCTGAAAAGTAAATATATGAAAATATATTAATGATTTACACCTATGCTTGTTGAAGGTTATGTGTATCCAATGATTATACAAAACGTCATCAATAGATCCCCAACCGAACAAGCCTATGTTCTTTCCCGCCGACGCACTCAAGTGCGATCTACGATCTATGGAACTTTTTCTAAATTCTTGTTTCTGACGTAACACAATGTTTCCAACATTTAAGGAAACCTACACACTCGCTTTAACGAAGAAAATAGACGGCCCTAGAGAGGTTCGTAGCAGAAGAACGAAGAGAAAAGAGAAAGAGGGAAAACGAAAGTTCATAACTTCACAGTCGGATATTTATGCATACTAGTTATGAATGCAATAGATCTTAGTCTGTACCTACTAGCTCTAACTTGTCGCTGACTATATAAACCAGGCATAACCAACTCCAAATGTTTTGAAAATTTTCAATGTGAAACACCGCATTTTTTTTAAATTTATGTTAATATTTAATTATCTCTTGCTGCCTTGGTGGCCTGGCCAAAATATGATTGAAACAGGATTCAGACATCAAGCTTTCCTCTAACTGTTATATCTCATTCCAGATAAATTTGATATGTGGCACAATCTTGTATTATTATATTTAGCTTATAGCTAAGGTAGCTAACTAGCTACAATCCAGGCCATTAATAATCACGCTTTTGGCGTTTTATGCTGATTTGTGTGTTAGCATCTTACCCTTCTCGTGCCCATTGCACGAGATGAGAGTTAGGTGTTTGTAGGAAACCAACCGCGTGGGATCTCCCGTGTCACTGTAATTTATCAAAACACATACAAGATTTTCCTTATTTCACTGATCAACATATCGTATGACGTTACAAAGTCCTCAAATGGAGCAATTAGCAGGAAAGCGAGTCCATTCGCCTTGTCCAACAGTGCTACATAGCCACGGTTACTTCTCTACCAAAGTCCCTAAGATCGTAAGTCTTAAATCATTAGTAAACTGGAAAAGTAAACTGGAAAAGTGTAATTCTTTCCGTAGTTATATTTATGAACAATTTCGTAGTAGTTGTGGCACTTGATTTTTGAATTTTTGGCGCTTTGCGCCATTATATTTTGGGCAGGATTGTAGTTTATTTAACATTTCCCACCGTATGTGATGAGAATGGTGCATCAATGGGCTATTCTATATTATATCCATACAGGGGTATGGAAGTAAAAAATCCATGGGCTTCCTTATTTTTACATTTGTTCCAGGTGGTAGCTAAGCTTATGATTCAAATTATTCAAGTAATTTATTTTGAACATTTGCCAGGGTTGTTCAATGTCAGAAGGATTAAGACTCTTATCTCCAATCCCCGAAGCACACTCAAAGTTTACTTTTATATACATCGTTCCTCCTGTCAAAGTTGTTGTTTCTGTTCGATTTACTTTCCAGGATTTTAAACGTGGTGATTTCTAACCCCTAAAGTACATCGAATTTTACTACTATTTTCCACGAAAACAAATAAAATTGTGTGTTGCTTTAACTTGTCATAAAGAGAGAAGTTGTAGCTACATTTACAAGGTTAATAACATTTGAAACCATTTTTCCAGGGGATTAAAAATCAAATCTGAATCCAGAAGTAGTTAAATATATCAAAAGTTTAATTCAATACCCCTGTATGTATAAAAATGGAATAGCTCACCTTGATGTCATCCAGTATATATCATTTTTTTTGTGTTCCTCTTTCTTTTTTTAATAACTTTAACAGTCTTAATAATATTTTAAATTTTAAAAATAAAATAATGGTTTATGACAATGTTTTGAATTGGTTTCCTTACAAACTTATTTCCTATGTTGTATTTTACTTTGATTAGAGAAACCTTCACAAGTAGAAACTTTGAAGAAACTGAAATTTTGCTAAATATTTATTATTCAAAAACATAAACACGAGCAGATTGTTCAGAGAAATCTTTGGAAAGTTTTGAGAACATTAACTTTCGTAAACAAAATAACCTTAATAGGTTTTTAAAATTAAACAGCATCTTTGGTGCCTCATGGCAGTTGCTGTCACTTGGCAACTATACTTTCGTTCAGTGCACAGCTTTTGGGCACACCTCCTATAAATCAGCTCATTCATTTGGCTGGTTTTCTTTTATCATTGACATGAATGCACATTGATCTCTTCTGCTTGTTGATATGAATGGTGTTGTTGTTATCTCAAATGGGAATTTCTAATATATAAAAACAGGACTTCAGTTATGGCTTCTCCTGGAAATATTAGCTAAAGGGTCTTGTAGTGAGGTGGATAAAGCTGGATAAAGGTGGATAAAGCTACCTATTACTACCCATATGTTAAGAACAGTAAGTCTTTATTTATTTGAATCCCCAGCACTCTTTAGTCTAAAGTTTAGAAAATAGTTTTTATTCAAAAAGCTATTTATGCTGCTGTTTGCAGGAACCATGTCAATATTTGTAATTTCGTTAAATACTCCCTACTTGTGTCTTTATAACCTGAGCAATTCACTTATTTTTTGTGCCCCCGACGAAGGGCGCACACCTAATTTCATATGAATCTATTATCTTCACGGAGAGAAGGAGAAGCCATATCGAATTAAACGGCCGTCGCTTTATCGATTTTGTTTACATTTTAAACTAGAACTCAGTCTTCCACTGAAACAAGAAATTCGAGAAACGTTTATAGACAAAAGACACAGGTCATTTCACTTGCATGGGTCGGCGGGATGGAATATAGGATACAGCCGAACAGGTCTCGAAAATTCTCTTAATCAATGACATGTACATAAACGTATTTTAGATTCTATTTTTATCCACCTCAACTAGCCTATGTACTATAACTCCTGGTAACGCAGATGAAACATCTTCACAGCTTACAGACGCCGTAAGAGGCGTTCACGTGAATCCTTATAGATTTAGATAATGATAGAATCTTATACCTTAATTAGTCAATTTGTTGGAGCTGGATGAAGCAAAAGTGCGCACTTTACATTAATAGACCTTTAGATTGATTATCTACTGCTCTAAGAATCTGATTGTCTACGACATCGGATGTAAAATAACTTTTCTTGTTTTTGATTAGTTGATGATAAATAATCCTCTCGATGGTGATTGGTTTAAAATGTGTGGGCTGTTTCTTTAGATGACAACCTAAAAACTCTCTTATAAGAAATAAAAACATTTTTATTTAAAGTGCTATTTGAAGCGTTAAGAGCGACAGTAGGTCGTTTATATAAAAGAAAAATAAGTTTCACACGAGCTCTAGTAATCATTGTTCTAGAGAATGGAATTTGAAAATGATTAGCACAGAAGGCAAATAATGGTTTGTTTGCGATGAATTCTTGGGAGATAAATTGAAATCCAAGCTTCGTTCTCCATATTTTTTTAGCTATTTTGGGGTGCGTACGTTTCTTCGATACCTAATGCTAGCAGATAAAAAGTAGTGGACAACATGACGAGAACGCAGCTATATCAGGGTACATATCCGCTAAACGTTTTTCCCGAATTAGCCGACTTTTTCTCGCGTAAAAGGTTGCTGAGCATGTATGTACAGTGACGTAAAATATTTGACTATATGTCGGAGTACATATGCTCATTGACGTTTTCCGAGACACAATTCCGCCCGTGCCGAAAATATTGTTAACTGTAAATTGGCTTTTAACCCTTTAGTGCATAAGATACCTCCTATGTTAACTCAATAAGAAATAAATTCTCTATAGTGTCATCAACAATAGGAAATAATGTTGATATACTAATGATATCTGAAACAAAGATCGATGAATCATTTTCTTCCACACAATTCTACTTAGATGGTTTCTGCGTACCTTATAGAAGAGATAAGAACAATAAAGGAGGAGGAATATTGGTTTACATCAGGGAGGATATCCCATCTAAACTCATAAGAAATGGAAAACTTCCTGCAAATAACGAAAGCAAGAAAAATATTTGCTTTGCTGTTCATATAATGCGAAAAAATCTAATATATCTCATCACCTTCTACATATAAGATCAGATCTTGATAGCCTTTGTTCAACATATGTCAACTTCCTTATTGTTGGGGATATGAATTCAGAAGTCAATGAACAAGCTATGGAAGAGTTTTGTAATACATATAGTCTGGAAAATCTTATCAAAGAACCAACATGCTATAAAAACCCTGAAACGCTTACTTGTATAGATCTAATGCTAACTAATCGTTCAGGATCATTCCATCATACACAGGTTATGAAGACCGGTTTATCCGATTCCATAAACTAACTGTTACAGTCTTAAAAATGCATTTTGAAAAGATAAAACCTTCCAAGATGATGTACAGAGACTGCAAAAAGTTTCTAATTATGACTTTCGTAAAGATTTTGAAAAACATTTCAATTTATCGGAAAGCAGTCGTAATAGTTATAGTAATTTTCATAATTTATTTCCTGCTACTCTAAATAAACATGCACCTCTATAGCATAGAAACATGAGAGCAAACCAGAAAGATTTTATGGACAAGGAACTTAATCATGCAGTAATGCATAGATCAAAACTTAGAAATAAATTTCTAAAATGTCGCATTAGTGATAATAAAAAAGCTTATAATAAACAACGAAATTATTGCGTAAACCTCTTTCGACGAAAAAAGCGCCAGTGTTTTGAAAATTTAAAAATTAACAAAGTTACAGATAATAAACAATTTTGGAAGACTATGGGTTCTCTATTCTCTGATAAACAATTTGATCCAAAAATTCGAAATTCCACCTCTTTAATATCCCTCAAAAGATCTTTATTGAGATTTGTCAGACCCTCGGCTGCACCTGTTTATCACGTGCACCATTCTACAGGTCTTAAGTTGTTAACTAAACTTCGTCTTGGTGTAAGTCACCTTAGAGAACATAAATTCCGTCATAGTTTCCATAATACAATTAACCCGATATGTCTTTGTAAAAACTCTATAGAAACAACTAAACACTTTCTGTTGCACTGCCCTAACCTCTCTGCCCAGCGCGTAATACTCTTTGACAACCTTCATGTTAATGCCATATCTATTTTCCCTTTAAATAGTTCCTCAATTGTACAGCTTCTTCTTTACGGTAGTGATAATTATAATTTAATTTCCAATCAAATTATCATCTCCAATGTAACTAAGTACATTCTAAGTTCTAAAAGATCTGAAGAGTCTTTAATATAATATAAATAAATACTAACATTTATATAACAATTTTATTTATTTTCCCTATACTTCTTTTCTTATTAGTGATTCAGGCAATTGTTCCTGACGAAATCACATCGTTGCATTGCAGGAGTCATTGTCTATCTACAGTATTGTGTTGTCCTGTATTTCTTAGTATATGTCTACGTTTTTAACATTTACTTTATATATTACTTTAAATGTTTTAAGTGTGCTACTGTTGTACGATTTGAATATAGAAAAAAAATCAAAAAATCGGGAAGATAACATTGGTTGAACAAATTGAAATTATTCACGATAATCAAAAAATTGCTGACATCTTTAATACATTTTTGGAAATGCAGTAAAACATTTGGGATTAATAAAAATTCAGATATTATCTGTGATATAGGTAAGGAGCAAGATCCAGTACTCAAAGCCATAAATAAATACAAAAAACAACCAAGTATATAAGGCATCTCAGATTGGTGACATACCTATCAAGTTGATTAAAAGCTAATAAATATATTTTTATCCCATTTATAACAGAAAGTGTAAATAATAGTTTTAGAGGCTCAAATTTTCCAGATGAACTGAAAAATGCTGATTCATAAAATATAAGATAGAAATAACAAATCCAACTTCAGACCTGTTTGCCTTCTCCCATGTATATCTAAGATTTTTGAAAAATGTATGTATAATGAAATATACACTTCGTAGATAAAAAAATTTCAAAATACCAGAGTGGGTTTCGTAAAGGATTTAGCACGCAATATGCTTTAATCTCTATGACTGAAAAACTGAAAAATAAATTACACAATGGGGGATGTTGTGGTGCACTCTTAACAGATCTTTCAAAAGCATTCGACTGCCTTGTGCATGATTCTTTATTAGCTAAACTCCATGCATATGACTTCGATTGTGAATCGTTAACATTAATAAACAGCTACCTGACTGGCAGAAAATGAATGGATAGAAATAATTTTAGGAGTTCTGCAAGGCTCAATACTCGGACCACTTTTTTAAAACATATATCAACGTGATTTGTTTCTCTTTAGTGACGAAACAAACGTACTAGTTACGCTGATGATACAACACAATATGCATGCGAGATCTCAGTTTCTGATGTTATCAAAAAACTTGAGGATAATTCAAAAATTATTTTTCAATGATTTTGTAACAATTTCTTGAAAGCAAACCCAAATAAATCACATGTTTTAAGAACTACCAATAAAGATAATGCAATCCACTTTAATACATTAAAAACCTTAACAGTCAATCTGTACAATTACAAGGTATTGAGATTGACACCAGGTTATCCAGTGATTTATCAACATTTGTAAAAAAGGTGGCCTAAAAGATAAATGCACTGGCAAGGGTATCTGCTGTTATGTCCAAATAAAAGTTAAGAGTGTTAAAGAAAGCTTTAATAACATCTAGTATGGATGTTGCATAGTCGACATCTCAGTAACAAAATTAATCGGTTTGCATGAAAGAACATTACGTTTAGTGTACAAAGATTACACAGCATCCTTTGAAGCGTTGCTTGAAGGAGATAAATGAGTAACTGGTCATATTAATAACCTTTAAATACTAGCACCAGGAATGTATAAATGCACGAAAGGATTAGCACCAGAATTAATGATCGAAATTGTTAAAATGCGAGAAACACCATATGAGTTAAGGAGTAAGCATGTGTTCTGCACCGAAAATGTAAAGACGGTGAGATATGGTACAGAAACCTTAACAGCTCTAGGACCTAAAATGTGGACGTTGGACATTGCATAATGACATAATGACATAATGACGTAAAAACCTCACAAAACTTAACAAACCGAATTTAAAAGAATAATTAAAAACTGGAAGCCTCAAAACTGTCCATGCAGGTTTTGCAAAACACATATCAGCAATCTTGGATTCATATGACATATATATATTATATATATATTGCTAACTTTCTTTATATAGTAGTATTTCATTTGGTCAGACATATTTTGTTTTGTTTTATTTTAATTTGATGGTTAATTTGTTATTATTTATTGTGCTTTTAGGCAAGTTGATTTTAATTAGTTTTATACTACGTAATGTTATAATTTTATGAAACCAACTGATCTTATAAGATTTTACTACATTTATCTTACATTATATTTCCAATAATTAACCCGTAGAAAAGCAAAATAGCAAAGAAATGACAAATGATTTAAGAATTGCTTTCCACGTACACTATGCAGGAAAAGGAAATTTGTATATATCTTACTTGATATGCGATACCAGCTTAACAGGTGCTGCGAATACTATATCATCTTCACCAGCGCCATATTTTCGAACTTGTTCAATCTCTCCTTTACTTGAACAATCGAATCCTGTACCAAGATCATATAACAACTGAGAGATACAATGATCCTGGTTAACTTTGATTGCTAAAAATGAGAAATCTACTGGATATTATTTTGCATTTTTTGATACATTGAAAGCGAAGAAGGTTATTTCTTTAATGGCTGGACATACCCCCTGAATATTGTAAATTTCGCATTGAAAACCATTCATAATTTATAAAGAATTAGGTGCATCTTATCAGCTGCCAAGCTTATTGTCTCTTATATCTCCAATAACTAACCCCAGCTAACCCAATAGAAATAGCAAATAAATTACTTTTGGCATTTCCTTGGACAGCAACAGGCACTAATTTTTAACACATATTTGAAACAAAAATAATGTAACGATTCAAGCCGCTTGTACAGATGAACGACTTTTCAAGATTTGGTCCCTGAGAGCTTTAACCCTTTAATTCACAGTCTTCCTAGCTAGAAAGGAATTAAATCATCTGACGTTTATTTGCTATTTTGCTATTCCCAGGGGGTTAATGTAAAATGTAAAATGTAAAATAACATTTGGTGAAAGCTGATGAGACGCCCTGGTTCGCCATAAAATGCTAATGGTTGGGAAGTTTAATATATTACGGAGGTATGCTTATGCATTGCACATGACTGCACCAATGGAGTAAATTCGTATCTTGAGTTACTGATATTGAAAAAAAACCATGACCTATAAATGTTACCAAAGAAATTTAACAGCTGTTAAAGTTCCTTGATTTTTTTATTATACTATACCAGTGGTAGGAGTCGAATCAATGTTCCCCTGTAATAAATGAAACAATTATAATTAGATATTGTTCCAATGAAATATTTTGTTCTGTTGACGATTTACATATTTCATTGAGAAAAAGCTGAAAAATAAATTGTTTCGTCTCCTTGAGAGGTCTTTATACAACATTGCCCTTGATCAACTCGTTTTACGCACATTGAATTTCCAACCAATTTAATAAAGATTCCCTTCCAATCAATAACTTTTAAGCTTACATGTTACCTAGCTCGTGGAGATCTATATACCTTAGCTGTCATAAAGGATTCAGATTTTACCATTATGGTTGTTTTTTATAGAGAAAATATAGTGATGGTAGCTGCTTGCAATATCACAATGTTCCTGTCCGTTAGTAAATGAACGGTTGACTTCTTTGTTGCGGGAGTTCTTTCAATTGTGTTAATATTACTTCATAATATTCAGTATTGTTGTCAAACATTTCCCAACAGACATTTATATTCGTATTACTTCATTTTCATGTAAGTCTCAAATTTCAATTCCTCATCAAAATCCTTACACAGGTAGCAAACTTTTAACTCGTTAATGTGTTGTTATTTTCTATTGTTTCCCGTTATGTTTCGTATCACGTATTTATTGAGTTTTTTGCTTAAATCGAAACAAAATCGTATCAACTAAACCGTTTATCAATATAATTTAATAAGTCCTCTAAGAACCGGCCTAAACAGTTAATTATGGCAGTTTTCACAGGTATTTGAATATAGGTTTTATGTCATAACATAAGTTTTGATTGATCTAGGTCACGAGTTGATATATTGTTTTTAGAAACACTCATTATGCTACATGGGCTATATAACAGATAATACGTTGGCGCATAACCTATATAACGCGCCTGTGTTTCTTACTGGTCATTGGAGCAGTTTCTAAATAACAATATAATTTCATTTAAAAAATTGAAGCTTAATTTTATAAAAAACTGACATCATATTCAGAATCCTCGTCAAAAAATATACTTTTGCTAAGAATTTCAATTCCACACGGCAATCAGAAAGGTTGCTTTCGTTACACTGCGGCACCGATGAAAGCCTTCTAGATTTCGAACACTTAAAATCCCGCTTCCTATTCATGGTTAAAAATTAATATTATTTTGCATGAACGCGATATTTCCAACCTGAAGATAACTAACACACATATATTCTCGCAGCATAGGTATTCTTTTACTAGAAACTTACCATAGTATGGTCTGATGTCAGGTAGGCATTTTCTCATCAATTCGTATCGTTTGATTACTTCTCCGAGATTACAAACAATAAATGATGGCTCAAACTATGTAAAGTTAAAAATGGTAAAAATATAAATAAAAATTACACCTTACATTTTATTCAACCCTTTAATGGATAAGCATGCCACCTGGTTATATTAAATGGGAAGTTTGCTATAACCAGTAGAGGTATGCTTATACATCAAAGGATTAAATAAAAATGTATATTTCCGTAACACAAGCGGTCATGTAACTATCGTATCCATAATGGTGAAGAGTGGGGTGGATGGTAGAGAATGTGGGAGAAGGCGCAATGGAACTGGTGCAAATCATACTGCACAAAACTATTAATCTTTATGCACATACTTACATCATAATCTTTATCTTTGAGTAATTCCTTTACGACACCAATTATATCAAATTGCTTTCCTGTTACCAGGATTTCTTTCCTGATCCTATGTCCACGTATATTGTAGTACATTTCCCGAAAGAATGTATTTCCATCCTCATTTCTCTCATCATCTGCAGTATCCATGTTTTGTACATTTTGTTGTAAAGTACGTGTCTGTCTAAAGCAGGTATAAATATATTTAGGGTTGTAAACCACAGAGATATCGGTTCTAGGTAGTGGCATAAAAGAATAATTATGTTATCTTCGCGATTGCGTTATTACCTTAATCGCACATAATTGTGTGCTATTTTATATGAAAAATTAGTAATATTTATTTATTTATTTAATATTAATATAATATTTATACAGGATAAACACATCAGTAAAAGACAACTGCTATTAATGTGTGTCCTGTTAAAGAAACTTAAAATATAAATGTCAAATATAAATATAAAAGAAAACAAGTTATTAAAACCTTGTGAAATTGGAGATATTATTTGAGAAAATAGTTCTTTGCATTTTAAATATATTTCTGCTCACTGTTGCTCATGAATGTCTAAAGGCAGATCGTTATAAGACTTTGTTCCTGTACAATTAGAAAAAAAATAAACAAGAGTATTCAAAGAAATGCTGATGATCTACAAGAAATTATAACATATATATCCTAGGAAAACCTGTTTGACAGTTATTGAAAGTAAACGTACAATCCTGGTGACATATGTTTGACAAATGGTGCCAAATTAGCCACAATCTGTTCACCATATGTAAAGTGTGATTAATTACAAATATAAAGAACGTCGTAGTTAAACATTTTTAGTTTACGAACGAGTAAAGACTTCCTACTCGCAGGAATATGATTTTGTGTTAGACACCTTCTACCACCCCAATACGTACGTATACGTTTTGGATGTTACTTTTGACAGTTTCGATGGATCGAACATTTTGTTTAACCTGTTTGAGAGTAATTTTACACAATCTATAAACTAATATAGGCAAGTTTCATTAACCTTCTAAGTTCCTCTAAACCACCTTTTATCATTTTATTATCAACTGTTATTTATCCTGATAACATTGCTAAGAGTGTACCTATTTTTAAAAACAAAGGCCCTTTGTTAGAATTTAGCAACTATATACCAATATTATCATTATTGTCTAATAAAATATTGTAAAAGTAAATGTATACAAGAGGGTACAAATTTCTTAAATTACACAATTGTATTTATGAACTCTAATTTGAATTTCGAGAAAAGCAATCAACAAACCATGCTTTGGGTTTGGGAAGCCCTTGATAATAATAACTTTGCATGTGGAATGTTCGTAGACCTTCACGGGATTTGATACGGTAGATCGTAAACTTTTGTTTAGTAAACTTGACCACTCTTGGTTTAAATCCTACCTTAGCAAGAGGAAACAGTTTAAATCTATCAATGATTTTCAATCAAATATTAAACAAGGTGTACCTCAAGGTTCTGTATTAGGTCCACTTTTATTTTTAATTATCAATGATTTACACACTGCCATGAAACACTCTATTGTCCATCATTTTGCTGATAGTACTGATATAATAAACATTAACAAAACGTTAAAAAGTATTCGTAAATAAATAAATAATGATCTTTGTTGTTTCTACATCAAGTTGAAAGAAAATTTTACTAAATACAAGTAAAACTGAATTTATCCTTTTCACTATTATTAATTATAATCTTAATATAAAAATAGATGGCAAAAAAATATACCCTTCTAAATACGTAAAATATCTAGGAATTTATCTTGCTAGCCATCTTACTTGGCAATACCATGGTAATGAATTAACAGTTAAATGAACCAGAGCAAATGGAATATTATCAAAAATAAAACATTGTGTTCCAAACCATACTCTTATTATGCTTTATTATGGTATATTCTTTCGCCACTTAACATATGGATGTCAAATATGGGATCAAAATCCAAACATTCATATTAAAAGAGTTTCTATTTTATAGAATAAGGCAATAAGAATACTCCATTTTGCACCACATGGTACTTCTGTGAAACCACTTTTTAGGGCCTCAAAAAGGTCGATAAAGTTCTTAAATCTAATTATAAATTGAAAAAACAACTCATATACTACATAATAAAGAAGAAATAATCAAGTGTTTAAATCTTACTTTATCAGGACATTTAGGGTTGATCTTCTAAGGTTGCGAACCATTTTCACTGGATGACTGTAAAATTACAAAGCAGACAAAGAATATATAAACCAAAGTATAGTGTATTACTACATATTATTAGATGCATAAATAAGTAGGATATGAAATGTAAATTAGAAAATGCTTGTTGTATCAATAATGCAAAATAAAGTGAATGCATTACGACATTGAAAGAGTAGTGATGAAATATAAAAAGATTTTACATTTTTGATATTTAGTACCACAATTTGTGTGTAAACATCCTCCAGCAAATTACAGAACCGAGTGGGTTGGAAAATTGTTTAAAATAATAAAACAAGAACAGAAATGTAACAACGATAATTCTTGAATGAAAATCAGTATATTTAAAAAAATATTTTTAACTGAAATTATTAAGAAAGAGAAAGAGAAATTCACAAACACAAATAGAAAGATGTAATACATTTATACGCGGAAACGTTTTATGCACACTTAAAGGGACCAGCTAATTCCATATCGTCATTTCTATTGCATTTTCTACAATTAAATAAATGTAAATAAGAATATACCTGTTGTGTCAAAAATGCACAATAAAGTGAATACATTACCACATTGAAAGAGTAGTGATGAAATATAAAAGGATTTTACGTTTTGTATTTTTAGTGCTGAACTTTGTATGTAAACTTCGTACAGCACATTACAGAACCCTGTTGGTTTGTGAAATTTTTCAAAGAAACAACAACTGAAATGCATCAACGATAAATCTCGGATGTAATTCAGAATATTTTATAAATATTTCCAATTGAAAATATTAAGAAAGAGAACCACAAATTAACAAACAGAAATAGATAAGAGTAACACATTTACACATGGAAACACTTTATGCACACTTAAAGTGATCAGCTAATTCAATATCGTCATTTCATTAGAATTTTCAGCAGTAGTAAGAAATGTAAATTAGAATATACTTGTTGTGTCAAAAATGCACAATAAGTGATTGCATTACCACTTTGAAAGAGTAGTGATGAAATCGAACAGAGTTTTTATTTGGACTTTTAGTGCTAGACTATGCGTGTAATCTTCCTAAGGCGCATTACAGTACTCAGTGAGTAGGTGAAATTTATTAAAGAAACAACAACTCAAATGTCCTCGTTAGCATTTTTAGCAGAAATAAGAAGTGTAAATTAGAAAATATTTGTTGCATCCAAAATGCACAATAAAGTGATTGCATAACCTCTTTGAAAATGTAGTGATGAAGTCGAAAAAGAGTTCACATTTTGGATTTTCAGCGTAGAACGTTGCGTGTAAACTTCCTACAGCATATTACAGAACCAGGTGTGCTGGTGAAACTTTTTAAAGGAACAACAACGTAAATGTGCCAACTGTTAATCTCGAATGTAAATTTGTGTAATTTATAAATATTTTCAATTGAAAAAATTAAGAAAGATAAACACATATTAACAAAACCAAATCGGTAGCAGAAATACATTTAAACATGGAAACGTTTTATGCACACTTACAGGGACAAGCTAATTACAAATCGTCATTTCATTAGCATATTCAGCAGTGGTAAGAAATGTAAATTAGGAAATATTTGTTGTGTCAATAATGCACAATAAAGGGAATGCGTTACCACTTTGAAAGTGTAGAGATGAAATATAAAAAGAGTTTACATTTTTGATTTGTAGTACGACAATTTCTGTGTAAACTTCCTACAACACATTACAGAACACAGTGGGTTGAAAGAAGTTTTACAAGAAAAAACACCACTGAAATGTAACAACGATAAATCTTGAACGTAAATCAGTATATTTTATATATATTTTCAATTGAAATATTAAGAAAGAGAAAAACAAAACGAGCTCATTCCATATCGTCATTTCAATAGCATTTTAAGCCCTAAGTATCATACAAATTACTGAGAGAATTAATGGAAACAACTTTCGTACCTGTATACAAAAGGTCGATAAAGTTCTTAAATATAATTATAAATTGAACAAACAAGTCATATACTACATAATAAAGTAGAAATAATCAAGTGTTTAAATCTTACTTTGTCAGGACATTTAGGATTGGTCTTCTAAGGTTGCAAACCATCTTCACTGGATGACTCTAATATTACAAAGCAGACAAAGAATATATTAACCTAAGTATAGTGTATTACTACATATTATTAGATGCATAAATAAGTAGGATATGAAATGTAAATTAGAAAATGCTTGTTGTATCAATAATGCAAAATAAAGTGAATGCATTACGACATTGAAAGAGTAGTGATGAAATATAAAAAGATTTTACATTTTAGATTTTTAGTACCAAAATTTGTGGGTAAACTTCCTACAGCACATTACAGAACCGAGTGGGTTGGAAAATTGTTTAAAAGAAAACAACCATAACTGAAATGTAACAACAATAATTCTTGAATGAAAATCAGCATATTTAAAAAATATATTTAACTGAAATTGTTAAGAAAGAGAAACACAAATTCACAAACACAAATAGAAAGATGTAATACATTTATACATGGAAACGTTTTATGCACACTTAAAGCGACCAGCTAAATTTCATATCGTCATTTCATTAGCATTTTCCGCTGTAATAAGAAATGTAAATTAGATTATACTTGTTGTGTCAAAAATGCACAATAAGTGATTGCATTACCACTTTGAAAGAGTAGTGATGAAATCGAAAAATAGTTTACGTTTTGTATTTTTTGTACTGAACTTTGCATTGAAACTTCCTACATCTCATTACAGAGGGAGGATATTGTTGTATATTTCTTTTAGTAGAAAAAACAATTCATGTTGCTTGTTCTGTGGGATTTGTGTAAAAGACATTTTCCATTGAGTGGCCAAATTACTACTTGTTTCAAGATCTCTATTTAATATATTGGTAGAAGCAGTGTTATTACGCATTACCAAAAAGAGAGAAGTGTCATCAGCAAATATTTTAATATTGCTTTGAATGTGTTCCGGTAAATCATTGATATAAATTAAGAAAAATAAAGGGCCAAGAATAGAACCCTGAGGTACACCAGCTAGAACGTTTTTCCAATCGAAATTTTGACAATTCTGCGTAATTCTTTGCTTACGATTTGACAAGAAACATTTTACGAGATTAAAAAGGTGTCCAGTGATACCATATGTTTTTAATTTAAATATTAGGCCTTCGTGCTACACTTTATCAAAGGCTTTAGAAATATCAAGGAAAACACCACGTGTATCAAGTAAAGGATTAGCATCAAATGACTGAATACATTTAATGTGTTATTGTAAATATCTGTGAAATTACCTTTTCTAAAACCAGATTGATATTGAGATAGGATATTATTGTTTTCTAAGTAAGTGTACAGATTATCAAAAATAAGCTTTTCAAAGATATTCCCACAAATTGGTAAGAGAGATATTGGTCTATAATTTTTTAATAGATTCTTTTTTCTTTTTTTTTGTGAACTGGAACAACATTTGCGCTTTTCCATTTATCAGGAAATATTTCTGTTTGAATCGATTTATCAAATATAATTTTTAGAGGAGATATGAGAGCATCATCGCATATCTTTATCATACGAACCGATATTTCATCCCAGCCATGTGCTTTATTGGAGTTTAAGGAACGTATAATAGACAGAATGTTGTCTTCTTGTACGTTGACTTGTCTTATTGAAGAATTTGTTTTGAAATAAAAATTGGGTAGATTTATGTTACTATTAATAGTAGTACATTGGGCCGCAACAAAGTTATTAAATAAGTTTGCTTTCTGATAAGTATCAATAACAAAAGTGCCATTGAAGTTAATAGGTGGTACAAGTGGGATTTTTTTCTTATTTAAAAATTTGTTTAATATAGACCAATATGCCTTCGGACCAAGGACTGGATCATTTAATTTTATACCTGTATCAGTTAGATATTTTTGTTTAGTTTTAGAAATAAGGTTGGAACTGTATTGAGTCATCACTTTAAGCACATTATAATCTTCCTCTCTCCTACCATTTTTAACATATTTTTTTATATAATTTTCCTTTTTCATCTAATACTTTCTTAATTTCACTCGTCATCCATGGTGTATCATTGTCTTTGCAAATGATGGTTTTGGTTGGAACAAAATTATTAAATTTTATTTGTTAGAGTACCAGTCAAGAAACGAACTTGACTATTTACATTTAAATTGCGTAAAGCATTCCTCCAGTTAATACTATTTAGACTTCGTCTTATATTAATTGTATCTGCTGTAGAGAAATCCCAGACCAGTCTTTCATATGGAGGAGGGTAATTAATTTTGAAGTTGATTTTAGTATAAATAATTTGATGATGACATTGTAATCATCGTACAAATCCAAAGCTTTAGTAACTGTATCAAAATAGTAGTTATCATTTTGATTAGGAAGGTGATAAGTGCCAAGATTTTCTTTAAATAGATAGCCCTGCAAGATTTTCAGAAATGATGGTCGATTGCATAGCAACTCTGGCAAAACAATATTGCTGTAAATATAGCTACATCCTACTATCTTTCTATCATTTTCTTTCTTCTATATTCAACTCAAAGTATTACAATAATAGCATTAAAAACTACCTAGAATAAACAAAGAGACATTACAGCACAATACACTACGATATGCAATGACCCTGCAAGGCACTAAGGTGATATCGACAGGTGCCATTGCCTGTGTCATAAAAAAAGAACATATTTATATAACAACAACTGTCATAAATCAGAGACTAAGTAATTGGTTTTATATAAGTGGCACCTCAAACTGCTTTTTGTTTATGTGCAACTAATGCTATCGAAACTATCGAACATTTCATACTGCACTGCACTGTGGTATCTGTTCAACAACAAATACATTTTGACAACCATCATACCAATAATGTGTTCATGTTACCGTCAAACTGCTCTTCATTGGTAAAACGCCTTCTTTATGGTAGCGCTACTTAACTTAAATACCAAATATTATTTGAATTATTATTTGAATATTATTTGATTGGATCCAAACTGATTGGTGAGTCACTCTTTATAAAAACAATCATTAACCTGTCTAAGTTTTTATTTATTTCCTATTAGTATATCAGAAAATGATACTGTATCACCTCCTTGCCTAACAGAGATGAAGTTAAAACCCAGCAAACTGCAATGATTCGATTTTAAATTGAAAGGGTGTGTGGGATTACAGAGGTTACGTATTCAAACAATTTAGGCAGGGAATTCTTCTGCAAAAAGAAGCAAACCGTAAACCTTTCTTTTTTCACCTGTAATCGTTTGATAATAAAGCAAAAGTTAAATTTCAGCCGTGCGCCAATTTTGAAAATTCGTCCTTGCTCACGTGACTGCACAGCAGGTGTTCACTGTCACCAAAATTTTAAAGTCCTCAAAGGTATTCATATTATATATCATTGTAAGGATCTCATTACTCTGATCAATTTTAATATAACTGCTCATGGATGGGATGAAGTTTCTATTAATATGGTGAAATTATGCGATGAATCAATTACTCTTCCCCTATCAATCATCTTTAAAAAAGCATTAAATTCAGGCTATTATCCTGATCAGTGGAAAAAAGCAACTGTTGTCCCGGTTCATAAAAAGGAAAGGAAAAATTTGTTAACAAATTATAGACCTATCTCTTTTTTGCCTACTTGCGGAAAGATCTTTGAAAAATGTATTTTTGATTCACTATATACTTACTTTGAGTCAAATGATTTTTTCTCTCCCTGTCAGTCAGGTTTTCGTAAAGCAGATTCTTGCATATCACAGTTACTTGCTATAACTCATGAGGTATACTCAAATTTTGATGC